>SDVV010001509.1:0-25497 GCA_016164225.1 Gammarus roeselii
CACTGGTTGTATTAAGAGACATTGACACAGCCCGCCACGTGTGCGGATGGGCCATCACCCGCCTCCACTGGTTGTATTAAGAGACATTGACACAGCCCGCCACGTGTGCGGATGGGCCATCACCCGCCTCCACTGGTTGTATTAAGAGACATTGACACAGCCCGCCACGTGTGCGGATGGACCATCACCCGCCTCCACTGGTTGTATTAAGAGACATTGACACAGCCCGCCACGTGTGTGGATGGGCCATCACCCGCCTCCACTGGTTGTAATTGCTCTCAGCAACCCCACCAAGCCGTATTGGTTCTAAGCGGTTATCAACGGTTGAAGCGCACAGCTTGGCACAGCTATTGTCGAGTGCACAGCTTGCTTTGTCAAGTGACCTTCTTCGTCAAGTGGCTTTCTCTGACAAGTGGCCTTCTCTGTTAAGTAGCCTTCTCTGTCAAGTAGCCTTCTCTGTCAAGTAGCCTTCTCTGCCAAGTAGCCTTCTCTGTCAAGTAGCCTTCTCTGACAAGTGGCCTTCTCTGACAAGTGGCCTTCTCTGTCAAGTTACCTTATTCGTTGAGGCTTCTCTGCCCCTCCCCCCCCCAAAGAGGCCCTTTGTCCGTGACCCAGTTGTGACAAGGGGACTGACAGGGGAGTGGACAGCTGAAGCGCAAAATTTGTTCGCCGATGAAAACATCCGTACCGGTGTCGCTGCCAAAGAAGGAAGAGGAGTCCGCGTCGACCCCCTGTGCCTGTACCGCCCTTCTCTGTTGCAGTAGCGGGGATACTGTGTGCGCACAGGGGAAAGGTTTTGTGCTTGAAACTATAAAGCGATTCATTTGCATGGCTTTTATTTCCATGGGAAGGGAAGCTACATTTGATCAGCATTGATATCGGCTCACGAATGTAGAAATGTGGAACGGTGCATTTGTAATGGTATTGCTTCAGTAGGAAGGATTTAATCATGATCAGTGTTCAATTCGTAATGGTACTGCTTCAGTTGAAAGGATTTAATCATGATCAGTTGAAAGGATTTAATCATGATCAGTGTTCAATTCGTAATGGTACTGCTTCAGTTGAAAGGATTTAATCATGATCAGTTGAAAGGATTTAATCATGATCAGTGTTCAATTCGTGATGATATTGCTTCAGTTGAAAGGATTTAATCATGATCAGTATTCAATTCGTGATGATATTGCTTCAGTTGGAAGGATTTAATCATGATCAGTATTCAATTCGTAATGGTACTGCTTCAGTTGAAAGGATTTAATCATGATCAGTTGAAAGGATTTAATCATGATCAGTATTCAATTCGTGATGATATTGCTTCAGTTGGAAGGATTTAATCATGATCAGTATTCAATTCGTAATGGTACTGCTTCAGTTGAAAGGATTTAATCATGATCAGTTGAAAGGATTTAATCATGATCAGTATTCAATTCGTGATGATATTGCTTCAGTTGGAAGGATTTAATCATGATCAGTATTCAATTCGTAATGGTACTGCTTCAGTTGAAAGGATTTAATCATGATCAGTTGAAAGGATTTAATCATGATCAGTATTCAATTCGTGATGATATTGCTTCAGTTGGAAGGATTTAATCATGATCAGTATTCAATTCGTAATGGTACTGCTTCAGTTGGAAGGATTTAATCATGATCAGTGTTCAATTCGTAATGGTACTGCTTCAGTTGAAAGGATTTAATCATGATCAGTGTTCAATTCGTAATGGTCTTGCTTCAGTTGAACGGCTTTAATCATGATCAGTGTTCAATTCGTAATGGTCTTGCTTCAGTTGAAACGATTCAATCATGATCAGCGTTCAATTCGTAATGGTCTTGCTTCAGTTGAACGTCTTCAATCATGATCAGGGTTTAGTTCGTAATGGCTATATCCGGAACGTGGATGATAAGGTTGATGATATTGCATCCGTATTATAGCGTCATAGTTGGCGATCTCTTCAAGGATAAGCTGAAGCCAAGTGTGACCCACTCAGACTTTTCTGCTGCCCGCTAGTTTGACAAGAAGTCCCTTAAGTAGAAACCAACTAACAATCATTTAATTGTGAAGGGATTTCAAGCAAAATAACTCTTCGCATGTCGTCAACGGCAGACGTCCTCCCTATACGTCAATGAGAGCCTCACCAAGACCCCAACACCATAATACAAGCCCTTCGAGAGGCAAAGAAGTTCCCTTCGAGCGATGGTTTCTGGGGGCCGTTCCATGAATGGAAGTGTCGTCGTGCGGTTTAGTCCGCCGAAACCCGACACTCAGATGCCCAGCAACTCAACATGTTCATTAACACAACGAACGACCTGCCGAAGTTTGGTGACGATGTTCGTGAAGTCCACTCAACTCCATCATCCAGAACTGGGCTTTAAATTTAGCATACCAGCCAGCAACCAGCACCTACCTTAGTCGCTACAAGCACTTACCTGAGCGGAAGTTAGCACCTACCTCCGTTGAAGCCAGTACCTTTCTCAGTCGAAGCCAGCCCCTACTTCAGTCGAAGTTAACAACCACCCCAGTCGATTGAGCAGCTACCTGATTTGAAGTCAGCACGTACCTCAGTCAAAGTGAGTACCTACCACAGACGAAGTCGGCACCTACCTCAGGAAGCCGACACCTATCTAAGTTTAAGCCAGCACCTAGCCCAGCTGTAGCCAGCACTTAGTTTCACTGGTCTTATGTATCTGCGTCCCTGGTCTGCGTTCTATTGAATTGCCAACTCTACCAATCTCCGACACTGGCCTACTCAACTTTTCCGCCAAATGTGTCATCAGTGCCGTATCATCCGCACCACAAACAGTACCTCACTCTCTTTTGCGCCACCACCAGTTCAATCTCATCGTTCCACCAATTACAGTCCTTCCTCCTACACTCACCCCCACAACGCACACCGCACACATAGTTCGCACATGTCCCATTCTTCCTCAACATTACTTATCTCTCACACTGTCATATTCCTCCTTCAGCGCCTGCTGGAATTCCTCAGCTCTGCTTGCCTCTTTCAATTTACTCACTTGCACTACATCTCTTCCTCCTCCCACTCTCCTGCTCCCCTTCAATCTCTTCCCCCTCCCTCTCTCCTGTTCCCCTTCATCTCTTCCTCCTCACATTCTCCTGTTCCCCTTCAACATCTTCCTCCTCCCACTCTCATGTTCCCTTCATCGCTTCCTCCTCCCCCTCTCCTGTTCCCTTCAACCTCTTCCTCTTCCCATTCTCCTGTTCCCCCATCTCTTCCTGTTCCCCTTCAACCTCTTTCTCCTCCTACTTTCCTGTTCCCGTTCAACCTCTTCCACCTCTCACTCTCTGTTCCCCTTCAATCTCTTCCTCCTCCCACTCTCCTGTTCCCCTTAATCTCTTCCTCCTCCCACTCTCCTGTTCCTTTTCATCTCTTATTCCTCCCACTCTCCTGTTCCCCTTCAACCTTTTCCTCCTCTCAGTCTCCTGTTCCCTTCAACTTCTTCTCCCACTCTCCTGTTTCCCTTTGACCTCTTCTCCTTTATTATTCTTCTTTCCCCCAGCAGATGGTAACGAACTCAACAATGCTTCACTATGACACTTCTCAGCAATCTACCACTGATATATAACAAGTTTAGAGGTAACACCCAGTCATGGTACAATACCTCAGACAAGCCACGCATCTGTTTAGTCCATCATCTCTGAACAACGTCGAGCAAAGTTACATCCTGGACACAACCAAGAATCTATACACAGGCACAGTTGCCAAGAATGGGCTTTTATGAGCCTCAAAGAATGTGGCCATAAAAATCTGGGCATCTGTTCACTGGCAACCAGAGTAATTCACTACAACGATCATCACCTTGTCGCATAATCTCTCTAACAACCTCATGGAACTTAAGACCGACATCCAAAAGAACTTACTAATTCACGTTGAACATGGATGAAGTCCAAATGATTACCGGGACCCTTCCGTCCAGTAAATCGTCTTCTAAAACGTTAAACTAGACATTTGCTAGGGTTCACTGACGAAATTCCTTAGAGATGCAGTACGGATATACACCTCATAAGCATACATTCCTGTGATTATCGTGGAAAAAAATCATACAACAATAATAAAATATCTACGTAATTCTCTTCTCTGCTCTAATTACCATTTAAATTTGTAATAAACTAGGGTATCCATCATGATAAATGGATCTACTTATACAAATAAACGTAAACGCAACGAGCTTTTGCCTAGGGGACTCTCTAACTCCTCCTAAACATTGAAGTATGGTCCTACAATAAACATACAGTAAGCTAAGAACAAGACCAATTTTGTAATAAATCGAATCTTCTATATCTATAATATCCACGTCAAACATTCTACCAGGATGCAAAAAAATATATATAAAACACCAAAAATATACAACATGTAACGAAATTATACCTGAAATAATGTTTTACATTGCAGATACAAACGTAATATATCCTAATGTTTCTATAATTGTATAAAATACCAATACCTTGCATCGAAGATGGGAACTGAACAGAAAACATACAAAACTGAATGAAATATACTAAAACGCTCGAGTTATAACAAAGCAAGAAGATCAATTCTCTACCATACCCAAAACATATATTAAAAACTATGATGTAGGAGAAAAAAAAAAGCATGTAACCAGCCAAGCAACTCACGTGAATAATTTGCCAAGACATGTGACTGATTTACATAACTGAAACATATAGTAAAAGATGTGGAATACTTGTACACGAACACGCTATAGTATATAGAGATCTGATGAAATCATTCTCCAAATCAGTCCAAAACAGGGTTAAATTAAATCTTCTTTAACTAAAGTGACCACGGATTAATAGTAACATAAATTCATATATATATACATGAAAATACCGAAATGATGCAATAACCGACCAATTATGCCTGAAATATTGTGCTGCATGGAAGATGCAAACCTAAAATATACTAAAAATTCCTATAACTGTACGAGATAACTATTCAAAATTCCGAAAACAATTCAAATTCAACATATATCAACCGATCATCACTATGTATACATAACACAATATAATAACTTACAATAAATCCATATCGTTCAGCTACTCTTGCTATAGGGCATCCAACCAATACTCGCTCTACAAATAATCGAGATATGAGTACCCGAACAGTCTACATACGCTTGATAACGAATCATTTGGAACATGCGAATATATGATAACACCGATATATCTGTTTCAAAGCTGGATAATGCATTATGGGGTACATAGATTCTCGTAACGAAGCTACTGCATCAACCCAAAATACAAACATCAACCCGCCAACTACCAAACTATTATACCACACTATTCCCATAGATATTATATACATATGAAATAAATAGATGGAAAACACAAAACGTTGCTTAAATCCAACCAACGTGCTTTAACCAAGTATCCAACCGCTAAGATCCCAACAACCAACCACCGAATGAGTCAATTATACCCCAACTAGATAGGAATACGAACATATATGTAGAGAAAAAATATATTGAATTATAATCCAGACATAAATATATAACGAAGCATACACTCAAAAGATAGAAATTATGACAAATCAGTCATGGAAAAATACATTTCAAATAAGAGATATGAGCAATCTCACCTAAGTTTCCAGGAGCGCATCCAACTTTTTGCCTAGGAGATCCCCCTACCGCACCCCACCACTCTCCAAAATGAGATGAAGGCATTTTCCTACCAGAACCGAATAAATATAAAATGAGCAACAATAAACATCAAAATACAATAAAATATAAATGTACATCACCACAAAACCTTCCCAAATATATATTCGAAAGCATGGGGCGAAAGCCCAACCGTTACCCGTTAGCCGTCCGTCCGTCCGTCCGAATGTGTCACCCGTTAGCCGTAAGTCAGCCGTAAGCCAGCCGTAAACAGCCGTAAGCCAGCCGTGAGCCAGCTGTAATCCTCTTTGGCCCGTTATCTGACTCACGAAAAGCTAAGGTTCCCAAAAATAATTAATTTGCCCAAAAAGAAATCAACTGAACCCAAACGTAATTAATAATTACAGTGTCCTAGTTACATTGCGGTTAGGTCGGACACCCAAAGTTATTAGATACATCCTAACCATTACATTGTCCAAATCAAAAAAGTCGTTTTTGCACCCATATAAGCTACGTTTATTCATCAATTCATATCCTATCGCGAATCAACTTCACGCCTCAACTTATGACCCTACATGTCCCCACATGACCCCTCATGACCCCTCATGACCCCACTTGACCGCAGGTCTCCAAAAACTTGCTTTAACTCTTTCCACATAATTTTTTCCCCAGAACATTCACCCAAACCAAGAAGCAGTGGTACCTTAGTACGTACCTGCGATACGTACCTGTAGTCGTCACTCATAGTACACACCCGTAGTAAATAAATGAAAAATGATATAAAAGTTTATTCATACACAGATGGTATGCTATTCTTTTTAACAATAAATTTATACACAGTAAATCTAAAATAGGTAAAATGAACAAGTTAAGAACCTGTAACTGAGTAATTGGAGCTGCGTGCGAGCGGTGGGAGTCATTTCACTTTCCTAGCTGAACATACGAAAACTACTCTTGCTGAAACATGTCACGATGAGAAAACTATCAGGGTTAAGTTTTAATGTACACCATAAATAAGCACCATATCCTGTTGACATAAGGTAATGCGAGGTGACACTGGGATCTTTTATATCACCATAAGCTAGAGTGAGGATTGCTAATGCAGTTATACGTCTAATTTATTGGGTAGCAAAGAATGCGAAGGTATGAGTGCGCCGATGTGAGACAGAGAGTCACTGGCAAAACAAAAACAAAAACCTGGAAAATATCATCATTATAATAGAAAAGAAAATAGTTTCGTTATGCACGAGCGGTGTGTTATTCTCGTGGAACAAAAAGCTCTTTGTGACCTGTCATGACGAAAGAGTACGCACTCCGTAGTTCAGATCCATAGTACGAACCCGTAGTACGCACCCGTATTACGTACCTTGAGAACGTACCCAAATTACACACACGTAGCATGTACCCGTTGTAGGTACCCATAGTACGTACCCGTAGTACGTACTCGTAATACGTACAAGTAGTACATACCCGTGGTACGTACCCGCCTTACGTAACCATAGAACGTACCCGTAGCACGTATCCATAGTACGTACCCGTAGTACATACCCATAGTACGTAGCCGTAATAGGCACCCGTAATACGTACTCGTAATACGCACCGGTAGTACGCACCCGTAATACACACCCGTAATATATTCCCGTAGTACGCACTCGTACGACATATCCGTAGCACGCACCCATAATAAATATCCGTAGAACGCCCCCGCTATTCGCTCCCGAAATATATACCCGTCACACATATCCGTAGTACGCCCGCGTTGTTCAAACCCGAAATATGTACCAGTAGTACTATCGGTTACAAAGACAGAAACATTATTTCTTATTTCTTGTTTTATTTAAACTTCATTTGAATCAAATTGTGTGTAGTTATGTACGTTTTTATGCTGTATGTTTACAGTCAAAATTTTGGATGAAATTCCAATGTGTAAATCCATACTATAAAACATTCAGTCTCAATGCATGGATGTCGTAAACAAAACGCGAAATTAAAAATAAAGTCTCTATATTTGTAACCGATAGTACATACTCGTAATACACGTCCGGGTACGTGCCCACAATACGTAGCCATAACAAGAAGCTACCCAAAATACGAACCGAAAGGGTGTATCCACAGTACTCAGCAGTTCTCAATATCTACACATGCTAACTTCGCGGAGAGGACTAGAAATGCGTACTCACAGGACGTACCCGAAACCCGTTTCCATTGTCCGCCAACTGTATTTCAATTCAAGACGGGCATAGGTATCATGGAACTATGTGTATTACCTAATTGAATATTTGCGGGTTGGTACGTCAATTAAAAAATCAATAAATTGTATCGAAGCTTTTGACTCAATAACTATTGCAGGTTTATAAGGGATAATTCGTTAAGAATGATTAAGCTTATTCAACAAATAGCGGCTTACCGTTAACAGAATCATGTCGAAGTGTTGTGCGGCATAAAGTGTGTCCGTCAACTATAACGGCTTAACGTTAACAGAGTCATGGCGAAGTGTTCTGTGGCCTGAAGTGTGCCCGTCAACAATGACGGTGCCTTATGCGAGTACGATATTGAACGGTATCATCGACTGCCCGTCAGAGGGCGCAAGAATCAATAACGATCTTTTTGATTAATAAAGGCACAGTATTGATGATATTCTTCGCACGAGTACATTGATGCACTATCTCGTACAAGAGCAGGCACAGTATTGATGATATTCTTCGCACGACTACATTGATGCACTAACTCGTACAAGAGCAGGCACAGTATTGATGATATTCTTCGCACGACTACATTGATGTACTAACTCGTACAAGAGCAGGTACAGTATTGATGATATTCTTCGCACGACTGCATTGATGCACTACCTCGTACAAGAGCAGGCACAGGATTGATGATATTCTTTGCACGACTACATTGATGCACGCCATCTTACAAGAGCAGGCACAGAATTTATAACATTCTTCACACGACTACATTGATGCACGACAGTAGTATGTATGGATGTGAAACGGCCATCGAGGCAGATTTATCGGCGGGCGTACGAACAGGCGACTTTGGGGCGACCATGCTGACCGGAGTCAGCGGGCGGAAGGTGGGCGGCGCGGTGGGTAGCGGCAGGTGAGCGGCACAAAGGAACGGCGGTGACTCATTCGGATGAACGGACAGCTTAGATATGTTAATAGTTTGTTAGTAAGTTATATATATTATTAGTTTTTTTATGTAAGTAGGTTATATATTTTTATTTACATATAGGTTTTTGCATTTCAATACTGGGCATCCAGTGTTGCAATTTCATTGCGTGTCATGTTGCATATATGCATTTTCAATGCTTGCTCTCTGAATGTTTAGAGGGTAATGACATACATACATTTATAAGATAAATTTTATTGATAATAAATCAAACAGTTTCATAATAATTTACATGTAGTATTATAGATTAAAAGCCCACACTTTCCGGACACCTTCATGATGAATATTTTTCAACATTGGTATCAATTTTACGTCGTTCGATATTGATCAATTTACACGTGGCATATATTCAATAAACTTATTGTTATTTTCTGCTATTGTTTTTTATCAGTACCCTTGCACTCTGTTTTACTTACTCCTGCAGTAACTCCCTCATTAATTTTTCTCAATTGCGAGCTATCGCACACGTAGAAAAAGATGCCACATAAACAGATGACTGAAACATTCCTTCAAAGGAGAAGATCCCGTTATGGGATATTTTCATGATAAAAATTATTTGCTCAGTGTGAATAGAATCGTCTTTATCTATGGAAGCCTTTCGTTATAACTCTCTCGCTTTGGCAAATTAGGTTGAGATTGCTCTTATCTGTTATTTGAATTGTATTTTTTCCCATGACTGATTTGTCATTATTTTTAGGTTTTTGAGTATATGTTTCGTTATATATTTATGTCTGGATTACAATTCTATATATTTTTTCTGTTTATATATGTTTGTATTTATATCTACTTTGGGTATAATAGACTCATTCGGAAGTTGTTTGGATGCTTGATATTGAATTTAGGCGACGTTTTATGTTTTTCCAGCTATTTATTTTGTATGTATATAATATCTCGTGCGGTTTATTTGTCTGTATACTCCATAACGCATTATCCAATTTTTAACCAGATATATCGGTTTTCCATTGACACGGTGCTCCAATAGCAGGAGTAGCTGAACGATATGGATGTATTGAAAGTTACTATATTGTGTTATGTATACTTAGTAATGATCGGTTGACTTATGTTGAATTTGTAGTGTTTTTCGGAATTTTTAATAGTTATCTCATACATTATATATATTTTTCGGATAGTTTAGGTTTGCATCGTCCATGTAGCACACTATTTCAGGCATAATTACCCTCAGTGTATTACAAATTTTAATGTGAATTAGAGCAGAGTAGAAGAGTAGAGAATTACGTAGTTATTTTATTATTGATGTATGATTTTTTTAAACGATAATCATAGGAATGAACGTTTAAGAGGTGTAAATCCGTACTGCATCTAAGTGTAATTCCGTCTTTGAACCTTTGCAAGAATAGTTTAACGTTTTTATAAGACAATTTACTGGATGGATGGGTCATGGTGTAGAGGCGGCTTACACTCTTTAGTGGTCATTTGGAGTTCGTCCAAGTTCAACGTCATTTTGTAATTTCTTGTTGATGTCGGAGTTAACTTCCGTGTGTTTGTTAGAGAGGTAATCTAACAAGCTGCTGTTAGTTATAGTGATTTACTTGGGTCGTCAGTGGACAGATGCCCAGATTTTTATGGCCACACTCTTTGAGACTCATGTCAGCCCAATTCCTGACAACCGTACCTGTGTATAGATTCTTGGTTATGTCCAGGATGTGACTTTGCTCGACATTGTTCGGAGATGATGGACTAAACAGATGCATGGTTTGTCTGAGGTATTGTACCATGACTGGGTGTTACCTTTAAAATTTGTTTTATATCAGTGGTAGATTGCTGAGAAGTGAACTAGTAAGCATTGTAGAGTTCGTTGTTATGACACAGTGCACAGTCCTACTAGAGGCATAGCATCAGTTAGGTCTAGGAATTTGTTATAGATTTGAACGGATACCGTAGTATTATTACTTTATTATGCATGAACTCAGTGTTTGTTTTATATGTCATATTTTTTCGATATGACTGTTACGCTGTTATGTTATTAGTATACGATTATAGTAATGAACCAGATCACGTGGGACATTGGAGTAGGATTTATCATCTGGGTGTGGGAGGATACACCGTAAACAATAGTAAATCATTGTCGGTTAGGGTAGAGGAGAAAATCTTATTTTGCCAATTTATAGCTGTTGTTGTAGGGTTTGATTGGTTATCATAGTAATATATCTAAATCAGGTATAAATGTGCCTAATTTCATATAATGCTGGGTATAAAATACGCTTAATTGGATGTAATGATCCAAAATTTTGTATGTTTACCTCTCGACATTGGATTTGTGTCCGGTTCCGAGTCATCTTGGAGAACTAATCTACCGGATTTGTTTAGAGTTTTTGTATTAAAATTCTTCATTCATTTAATGTACATCTCAATTATGTTATAAGCTCGCATGTCTTTACTAGATGCTTATTCCCACATGTCTTACTTTTATAAATGTTTGTGATCCGTTTGCAGTTTATACACTTAGAAGTTATTGATTAATTCAGGCTTGGTTATGAGATTGCGTTCCAATTCGGAATATCTGACTTATTTGAACATTTACCAAATCCACTGTTGCATTTTTCACTGTAGGTTTTTAATGTAGAGGGGCCGTAAACCTAACCCATCATAACCTATCCTAACCTAATCTAACCAAGGATTAAATTTTTTTCCCTTTTTTCCATTCATATGTCATGTATTTTTTCATTGATTTAAGCTTTATTCATATCAAATCTAACCACTGACTCTTAAGTTTTCACCAATCTTTACCAGTTTAAGTACCTTCATATATATTTTTTTCACTATGCTTGTTACAAGTTCAGTAATATTGACTATTTTCAAGTAATTCAATACAATTTTAAAATTCAAAATTTCAATAAAATTTCAAAAAATTACGACGCCCGGACAAAGTCAAGTCCGTCGATTGAAGTGATAACTTGGCTACTAAAAACAGTCCGGGCGTCGAAAAAAAGGGAAATTTTATTGACATTTTGAATTTCGAAATTGTATTGAATTTTAACTTTTGTTATTTTTTTTAACTCATGTGCACGTACATACGCTTGAACATACACATGCACGTACGTACACACCCCTATACGCGTACATACATACATACATACATACATACATACATACATACATACATACATACATACATACACAGATGATGACCAAGGCGAGCGATGATAGGCCTAATGTTTTGCAAAAAAATGCATGCAATCGCATCATAATAGCTAGCTGCATGCCGAGATTGGAGTCAGTGTTACGTTGAGTGTAAGTGAAGCAGGACAACTCATCTTCAAATAGACAATAAGGAATGTTCACGTAAAAATTAGTTTACGTATTTTGGAAGAAGAAATCTTCGAAGATGATATGAGTTGGATCGAACAAAAATTGACTAGTGTTGAAAATTTCAATTATCTCAGAATGGGTAAAACAAGAATCAAAAGAGTGGGAGATAACATTCATATTTGGATAAAGGAGATAAGGAAGTCGGCAAGAAAGTCGGCTTTGGGTAACTAAATTCAACGGGTTACAGTCGTATGTAACAAAGTTCAAGGAGAATGTGAAAGCAAATTACGAAATAAGGATGTAGTGTTAGGAGATATTGAAGTAGATGTGGTAGACCTAGTATGAGACGAAGTGTTCGTTAGTGTGAAACTGGATACAAATATTCAAAATTTGTAACATTCAAACCGTCTAAGATCCAAAATCTAGCCTCTCTGCTAACTAATATGGGATGAGAGTGACCACGAAGTAGAAAGAATTAGGTGAAAGTTGTATGAAACACCGTGGGGAGAGGTTCATATGTATATATCAGTGACTGAATACCATACATAAGGTTAGGTTAGGTTAGGTTTTTTGATGGGCGTGAATAACATTTAGAATTGATTTAGAATTGTGTCAAATTAAAATCAAGAATCATATGAAAATAGCTATAACTTTCAAACAACGATGTAATTTCCTATGAAATAATGGATCAAATTTGCTGGAACAAAATTGAAAGCGTGAATCAGAACTGCAAAGAATAGATCAAAATGTGGAGTGAAGTGAAGATAATTGTTATGCATTAATCCTAAAACACTGAAAAAAATCATATGTAGGAATGAAAAGTCGATCGATAATACATTATTCTTGGATAGAATAGGTTAGGTTGGGTTAAGATGATTAGATATATCAACCTAACATGCCGTGAAGCTGATCCACATTAAATATCTTGTAACAAAAGCAAGGGATGTTGTTCTAGTAAAAAAATGCTACAGATGTTGACCGCCCCTGTATATGCATACAACTGTGTGTATGTGTCTACATTGTGTGTGATAATAAAAAAGAGCCACGAAAAATAAAGCGATGTGGAGGGATTTGATATGAATATATCATAAATCAATGAACAAGTATCATACGTAAGCAGGAAATCTCGAACGATAACATATAATTATTGGTTAAGTTGGTTAGGTTATGTTGCCTAATATTAATGCATCTGGCAGTGTATGGTAACCCTTTTTGCACAAAATGTGTGTAAATGTCTACATGGTGTCGACACATGTGCCGACACAGTGACGCTAGCGACCCTGTATATATGCATTGTGTCGACACATGTGCCGACACAGCGACACTAACGACCCTGTATATATTCATTGTGTCGACACATGTGCC
Source organism: Gammarus roeselii (assembly GCA_016164225.1). Lineage (NCBI taxonomy): Eukaryota > Metazoa > Arthropoda > Malacostraca > Amphipoda > Gammaridae > Gammarus > Gammarus roeselii. Next base: position 13,420 of record SDVV010001509.1, read on the forward strand.
GACACAGTGACGCTAACAACCCTGTATATATGCATTGTGTTGACACATGTGCCGACTCAGTGAAGCTAACGAACCTGTATATATGCATTGTGTCGACACATGTGCCGACTCTGTGAGGCTAACGACTTTGTAAATACGCATTGTGCCGACACATGTGCCGACACAGTGAGGCTAACAACCCTGTATATATGTATTGCGTCGACACATGTGCCGACTCAGTGAGGCTAATGACCCTGTATATATGCATTGTGCCGACACATGTGCCGACACAGTGAGGCTAACGATGCTGCATATATGCATTGTGTCGACACATGTGCCGACTCAGTGAGGCTAACGACCTTGTAAATATGCATTGTGTCGACACATGTGCCGACACAGTGACAATAACGACCCTGTATATATGCATTGTGTCGACACATGTGCCGACATAGTGAGGCTAACGACCCTGTATATATACATTGTGTCGACACATGTGCCGACACAGTGACGCTAACGACCCTGTATATATGCATTGTGTCGACACATATGCCGACACAGTGAGGCTAACGACCCTGTATATACACATTGTGTTGACACATGTGCCGACAATGGAACGCTAGCGATCCTGTATATATGCATTGTGTCAACACATGTGCCGACACAGTGACGCTAATGACCATGTAAATGCGTATAAAAGTGTTCATGTGCGTACATGGCGTGTGATATTTAAGAAAAAAAAGTAAAATATAACCATGTGGATGGATTTGATATGTATATCGCACAAAATAACGACTAAATATCAAACATAACCATCAAGCTTGAATGAGAATACATAGATATTGATCAAGTTGGTAAGGATAGCTAGATATTTGAACCTAATATCGCGTGAAACTATTTCACATTAAAAACGTGTAACAAATTTAAGTGAATTTGTTCTTATGGAAACAAACATGTAACAGAGATATTAACAAAAAATCTTAAATCTATACATCTGCAAAATGATTTTTGCTGGATCAAAATTGGAGAAGTGTATTCAATTTGCTAATGACATGTTAAATATACAGCCCGAGTGGCGAGTTTCATACATATCAATATCATAAATAAGCATCAAACTTGAATATAAATACATAACTATTGATTAGAATGACTAATAGGTTAGGTTGCCTAGGCATTAATGTATATGGCAGTGTTTGGTAACCCTTTTTGCATTCATTGATATCCGATCGATGTTATCGTACATTGATATATAATTTGTTAATTTTGTACATTAGGCATAATTTATATCCTAGATCTTGTTGACTGTGGACCTTACATCACAGTTTTGTAGCAAAATGTTAAAGTGGATTCATTCAATATTCGTTATAATAGACGAAAATGGTTGAAGCAACATATCCAACATAATAACAACAAAAAATCTTATTCCAACAGTGATACCATACAGAAAACTTGTTAACGCTTTAACACCCATAACTATCACTGAGACATACGGTAAGCTTACATAAACGTTTTGAACTGTACAGTCTACTAACGAGCGATCACCTAACATTACTTTAAACTAGTCGATATTTCTGGACTTGTGACAAGCATAGTGAAAAAATATATGTATATAAAGGTACATACACTGGTAGAGATTGGTAAAAACTGCAGAGTCAGTGAATATATTTGATATGAATAGAGCATAAATAAATGAAGAAATACATGACATATGTATGAAAACGGGGAAAAGAGAAATCCTTGGTTAGATAAGGTTAGGATAGGTTAGGATGGGTTAGGTTTACGGCCCCTCTACATTACAAACCTATAGTAAAAAATGCAACAGTGGATCTGGTGAATGCTCGAATAAGTCAGATATTCTGAATTGGAACGCAATCTTATAACAAAGCCTGAATTAATCAATAACTTCTAGGTGTATAAACTGCAAACGGATCACAAACATTTATAAAACTAAGACAAGCGGGAACAAGCATCTAGTAAAAGACTTGCGAGTATATAACATAATTGAGATGTACATTAAATTATTGAAGAATTTAATACAAACACTCTACACCAATCCGGTAGATTAGTTCTCCAAGACGACCTGGAACCGGATCCAAATCCAATGCCGAGAGGTAAAACATACCAAATTTTGGATCATTACATCCAATTCAGCGTATTTTATACCCAATATTCCATGAAATTAGGCAAATTTATACCTGATTCCGATATATTCCTATGATAACCAATCAAAACATATAACAACAACTATAAAATAGCTAAATAAGATTCTCTCCTCTACCCTAACCGACAATGATTAACTATTATATACGGTGTATCCACCCACACCCAGATGATAAATCCTACTCCAATGTCCCACGTGATCTGGTTCATGACTAAGATCGTATGCTAATAACATAACAGCATAACAGTCATACCGGAAAATTATGACATTTTAAACAAACACTGAGTTCATGTATAATAAAGTAATAATACTACGGCATCCGTTAAAATCTATAATAAATTCCTAGACCTAACTGATGCTATGCCTCTAGTAGGACAAATCCAAGCCCACTGTGTCATAACAACGAACTCTACAATGCTTTATTAGGTAACTTCTCAGCAATCTACCACTGATATAAAACAAATTTTGAAGGTAACACCCAGTCATGGTACAATACCTCAGACAAACCATGCATATGTTTAATCCATCATCTCTGAACAATGTCGAGCAAAGTCACATCCTGGACATAACCAAGAATCTATACACAGGTACGGTTGTCATGAATTGGGCTGATATGAGTCTTAAAGAGTGTGGCCATAAAAATCTGGGTATCTGTTCACTGACGACCCAAGTAAATCACTATAACTAACAGCAGCTTGTTAGATTACCTCTCTAACAAACACACGGAAGTTAACTCTGACATCAACAAGAAATTACAAAATGACGTTGAACTTGGACGAACTCCAAATGACCACCAAAGAGTGTAAGCCGCCTCTATACCATGACCCATCCTTTCAGTAAATCGTCGTATAAAAACGTTGAACTATACCTGCAAGGGTTCAATGACGAAATTCCGCACAGATGCAGTACGGATTTACACCTCTTAAACATACATTCATATGGTTATCGTGGGAAAAATCATACAAAAATATTAAAATAACTACGTTATTCTTTTCTCTGCTCTAATTCACATTAAAATTTGTAATACACTAAGGGTATCTATCATTGTATATCGTAAACAAACGTAAACGCAACAAGCTTTTGCCTAGGGGACTCTCTAACTCCTCCTAAACATTGAAGTATGGTTCTACACTAAGCATGCAATATAGGAACAACAAGACCAAGTTTGTAACAAATGGAATCTTCTATATATGGAATATCTATTTCAAACGTTGTACCAGAATGGAAGAAGATACATAAAACAGTAAAACTATACAACTTGTAACTAATTTAAAGCTGAAATAATGTTCTACATTGCAGATACATTCGTAATATATGCTGATATTACGATATTTTATATAATACCCAATACCTTGCATCGAAGATATAAACTGTACAGAGAACATATAAAACTCAAAGAAACACACTAAAACGTTCAAGATATAATAAAATAAGAAGAATGATGCAATAACCGACCAATTATGTCTGAAATAGTGTACTACATGGACGATGCAAACCTAAAATTTCCTAAAATAAACCCTATAACTGTATGACATAACAAATCAAAATTCCAAAAAAACACTACAAATGCAACATAAATCAACCTATCATTTCTATGTATACATAACACAATATAATGACTTACAATACATCCATACCGTTCAGCTATTCTCGCTATTGGAACACCGTTTCAACGGAACACCGATATATCTGGTTCAAATCTGCATAATGCGTTATGGAGTATACAGAATCTCATAACGAAGCTGCTGCATCAATACAAAATACAAACATCAACTCGTCAACTGCCAGACTAATAAACCGTACAATTCCTATAGATGTTATAAACATATGAAATAAATAGATGGAAAAACATAAAACGTCGCCTAAACTCAATATCAAGCATCCAAATAACTTCCGAATAAGCCAATTATACCCCAACTCGATAAGAATACAAGCATATATGTACAGAAAATATATAGAATTGTAATCCAGACATATATATATAACGAAACATTTACTCAAAAACATAGAACTAATGACAAATCAGTCATGGAAAAAATACAATTCAAATAACAGATAAGAGCAATCTCAACTAATTTGCCAAGGCGAGAGAAGTATAACAAAATGCTTCCATAGATAAAGACGATCCTATTCACCCTGAGCAAATAATTTGTATCTTGGAAATATTCCATAACGGGATCTTCTCCTTTGAAGGGATGTTTCAGTCACCTGTTTTTATGGCATCTTTTTCTATGTGTGCGATAGCTCGCAATAGAGAAAAATGAATGAAGGAGTTACTGCACGAGTAAGTAAAAGAGAGAGCAAGGGTAGAGATAAAAACAATCGGAGAAAATAACAATAAACTAACTGAATCTAAGCCACTTGTAAATTGATCCATATCGAACGCCGTAGAAAGGATACCAAGGTTGAAACTGTTAGATTTATTACCAATAAAATTTATCTTATAAATGTATGTTTGTCATTACCCCCTGAACATTCAGAGAACAAGCATTGGAAATGCATATATGCAACATGACATGCAATGGAATTGCAATACTGCATGCCCAGCATTTAAATGCAAAAACCTATATGTAAATAAAAATATATAACCTACTAACATAAAGACCTAATAATATATATAACCTACTAACAAACTATTAAGATACATAAGCTGTTCGTTCATCCGAATGAGTCTCCTCCGTTCATTAGTGCCGCTCATCTTTTGCTACCCTCCGCGCCGCCCACCTTCCGCCAGCTGACTCCGGTCAACATGGTCGCGCACGGTCACCCGTCCGTACGCCCGCAGGTAAAACTGCCTCGATGGCCGTTTCACACCCATATATACTACTCATGACCTCGTACAAGAGCAGGCACAGTATTGATGATATTCTTCGCACGACTTCATTAATGCACGACCTCGTACAAGAGAAGGCACAGTATTCTTAAGCTACGCGACGCATTTGATAGCCCCATCTCGAGTATTCCGTCCAATTCTGGTCTCCTTATCCTAGAAAAGACGTTATTAAATTAGAGAAGGTTCAACGTAGAGCTACCAAACTTATCCCTTCGCTGCACAATAAATCGTACGAAGACAGACTACGTGAACTCAACCTTCATGCGCAAAAGAAGCGTCGAGTCAGAGGTGACATGATCGAAGTGTGGAAGATCATGAGGGGTAAGGAAAACGTCGACCGAACGAGCTTTTTCACTCTAAACGCGATCGAAGTGACTAGGAACAATGGATATAAACCGTTGGTTGGCATTTCTTGCTCGACATCACGCGCAATTTCTTCACGTATGGACTTCATCGATACAAACGAATCTTTCAGTCACGGCTTGACAAATTCTACCATAATCTTTGCTAAATAGCTCCCAGCTACAGTACGCTCACCAGTATATTCGTTAAAAAGATGTCCGGAATTGATACCCGTACGGTTAAAATTGTGCCCGGCATTAACACTAGCACGGTAAAAAAGTGCCCGGCATTAGTACCTGCTCGTTGTAAAACGGTGTCCAGCAATGACACCGGTCTACATTGGTTTAACGAGGAATGAAACTGTGACAATCTCAGATCAACATCATGGATCGGTGACTTTCTCAACGAGTACCAATTGGAGTTGTTTCGACTATCATCGTTAAATGCTATTTTCTTCTGCAACTATCCCTTTCTTCATATTTCACTGCGGAAACTACATTGACACATGATGTTCTCTAAGACGTTCAACTTCAGAACTGATCTTCTCACTATCAAGAGGCAACTTAGTTAAGGGCAATAGGCCTATTGTCGTCTTCTTATACTTGAACAATTGTAAAAATTAGACGTAAACAAGAATATGATTTATTAAAAATGATTTACTGTACAGATAACTATAAATAGCATTCAACTATAGTCCTCTTTGAGCTAGAATGTTGCTTTAACATCGGAAAGGAAGGAGATGTTGCGTAAATGAGTGTTAACAAAAGGTGTTACTAAGATTGTGTCTGATAGTCCTCACATTCGTAAGCTGTGAGCCCATCTATCTTTGTTCGCACACCAGAGGCGTGTTGGTGCTTGTTGGGACCAGTCAGTGCTTGTCGGGGTGAGGTAGAGCATGTTTGGACTTGTTGGAACGTGTTGAAGCGTGTTGAGGCGCATCATGACGTGTAGATGCGTTTTAAGGCGTATTGGTGCTTGTTGGGGCGTGTTAGAGCTGGGTTAGACTTGTTGGGGCGTGTTGATGTTTTTTGGTAAATTTTAGGACTTTTTGGAGCGTGGTAGGGCGTGTCAGGAGGTGTTGGGGCGTATTGGGGCATTTTGAGAGCGTTGATGCGTGCTGGTGCGTTTTGGGGCGTGCAAGGGGGGTTGGGGCTTGACAGCGCGGCCGTGAGAGAGATTCGTTTATACTGGCCTATTAAAGAATTGAGCGGATATCCTAAAGTCCTTTGACCGGCTTCTCATCATTCATCGCTCCTGCAACTCTAGCACTGAAGCTTGGAGTCCATCACAGAGGCTTGGAGTCCCGCTCTGAGTCTTCGAGTCCCGCACTGAGGCTTGCAGTCCATCAGAAGGTAATCCCTCAAGGGGCGTATTGTTTTCCTCTCCAACTTTTTTCCCCATCAATTTGACCTCAAACCCCTTCAGGAATATTCCAAGTCAAGCCTTACCCTCCCTGGAGTGCCCCAGGGTATCGCTGGCCTATCCCAACCGAGTCCAGAGTCGGCTTACAAGCTTATGACCGTAAGAGACCAGGGAGATCAACTGTTCAGCTGGGCTGTAAGGAACAGGTGGCCCCACAGATGGTGGCCACCACTCAGTCCCTCAGGGGACAAATAAAAGACATAAATTTCTTCAACTAATCATCCAGGGACAAACTGAATCCCACTGACGATAGCGAGAGAGAGTCTAGGAGAAATTGGGTGAATACTTTGGTCGGCAATTGTAATTCTTAGAACACTCGGATTGCCTTTGATGAGTTTGAAGCATGGCACTGAGAGGGGTCACAGACGAGGATACTGAAAGAAGAGAAGATGGAAGAAGCGGATATTAGGATCCAAGATTTAATTATTATTTAGGTATGATTGACACGTTGACACACTATAGAAGTCTTCGTACCAGCGTGAGCTGCTCCGGAAACATCGTTTTTACCTTGGGTATGCTCAGTATTAACTTCTATTTAAGGTTGGTGAGTAAAGTTACCTCCACATCCCGCCAATCGATGGACATTGTTGGAGGACATTCTCCCCTCCCCATCGTTCAATATGTCAAGATAGATACAAACGTTATATTGGACTATTTATTTCAACAAAAATAAGTAAAATAAGTCGGATCCGAAGATATTTATTTGATTATGCCAATGGCTGCTCAAACACATTAGTAAGACAGCTGAGAGTCGAGCATGTCCGTCATGAGGTTGTCTGTTACATTACTCACACATTGTTCGGCTAACGATAATGTCAAGTTTGGAACTTACTCTATAGTTAACATGCGTATGAACAGGAAACCACATTTCAAGGAGTCATAAAAGATGGGTCAGATGATGGAACAGGTCAGATGATGGAACAGGTCAGATGATGGTACAGGTCAGATGATGGAACAGGTCAGATGATGGAACAGGTCAGATGATGGTACAGGTCAGATGATGGTACAGGTCAGATGATGGTACAGGTCAGATGATGGTACAGGTCAGATGATGGAACAGGTCAGATGATGGAACAGGTCAGATGATGGAACAGGTCAGATGATGGTACAGGTCAGATGATGGTACAGGTCAGATGATGGTACAGGTCAGATGATGGAACAGGTCAGATGATGGAACAGGTCAGATGATGGAACAGGTCAGATGATGGAACAGGTCAGATGATGGAACAGGTCAGATGATGGAACAGGTCAGATGATGGAACAGGTCTCGACGAACGTGATAACAGAAAATATGATTGCATGAATAAAAAAAAATGAAAGTATCCATACAATGACTCGGATGATTAACAAATATCCGACATAGTTAAGTGCACTGTTCTAATGACTCGCTTTTGACTAAAGATGATAGGTCTTAGGTCCATTTTGTAGGCAGCAGCATACACCTTTATAAAATAAATCACAATTAAGAGATGAATAAGACTGTTGTACAAAAACTATTTGCGTGAGTTGTTAGACGATTTTAAATTTTGTAAAGGAGGCCGCACGATTTCAATCATTCCCCGGCAACAGGAGAGACGTCTCCTGTCTTCTATAGCACCGAGGAACATCGTCTCTGCTGCACGTGCCGGCAACAGGAGAGACGTCTCTGATCTACTATAGCACAAAGGAACATTGGCTCTGCTGCACGTGCCGGCAACAGGAGAGACGTCTCTGATCTACTATAGCACAGAGGAACATTGTCTCTGCTGCACGTGCCGGCAACAGGAGAGACGTCTCTGATCTACTATAGCACAGAGGAACATTGGCTCTGCTGCACGTGCAACTGTTTCACCTTTCAATTCGACGTGTGCGTTAGGAATGGGTATTTTCTTCCTGGAAAAAATCACGACCAGCGTCTGGTCGACCATTAGCGTCAACTTACTGGATGTGAACCAGTTGGAAATATAGACCAATTGATTATTCATAATGATGGGTGAAGCTATTGAAAGGTGAGGATGCTAAAAGATGAGGATAATGGAAGGAAAAGATACTACAAGAAGAACACACTGAGAGTAGAGGTTACTGAAGTAACAATTTTGAAAGGTGGCTCTGAAAAACACGACTCTGACCATGTTTGATATTGTTAAAAGGCTGGTGAATGAAGACAATTCTGTATGAACAAACAACTCGTGGGCACTTTCTACTCTGTTTCCTATTTAATTACAGTTGGAACACTAAATTGTCATGATTGAAGTTAATGACTGTGCCCCTACTTACTGCATTTATTTTTATTGCAATCAATAGTCCAATGTAACGTTTTTATCTGCCCCGACATAATGAACAAAGGACACTAAAGCATGTCCTCCAACAATGTCCATCGGCTGTTGGGCGCTGAGGTAAACTTACTCCTCAACCTTAGTCATAAGTTTATATTAAGTATATCTAAGGAGCAAATGTTGTCTTCAGAACAGCTCCCGCTGACGAAGACTTGCTACGTGTCATCAGTGAATTCTGATATTTCTGTAATTTTGTCCACATGTCATTAATCCTAAATAAATCCTTAAATCCTTAGCTAGGGACCGGCCAAAGTGATCTGACCGCGAAGCAGCTTATCATCAGTAGATGGCATATCAATAAGTAACACTTAATAAAGTAGGCTCTTAAATGCTTAAATAGAATAATACTGGTATGATGTTGATTGGTCTTGTTGTTTGTATGCGGGCAGATGACCGTAAGAAACATTATCATGCAATCAAATACAATAAGGAATACGTGGAGCTTGCAAATGGTCATTCTAAGCGCGTGTGTTAGCTCGGACGGCAATTGCTGTCGTCACCTAACAAGACGTCACTGCATTGGAACACCAAACAAGAAAACCTGATGAACATCTGCTTTACAACCACAGTGATTTGCCAACTCAGAACAAGGGAACATGTTTGAGCCTGTAATGAAGCTGTTTATAAACTCAGAACAAGCCAACTCAGAACAAGCGAACATGTTTGAACCTGTAATGAAGCTGTTTATAAACTCAAAACAAGCCAACTCAGAACAAGGGAACTTGTTTGAGCCTGTAATGAAGCTGTTTTTAAACTCAGAACAAACCAACTCAGAACAAGCGAACATGTTTGAGCCTGTAATGAAGCTGTTTATGAACTCAGAACAAGCCAACTCAGAACAAGCGAACATGTTTGAGCCTGTAATGAAGCTATTTATAAAAAAACTTGAAACACTACACCCAGCAACTTCCTTAGTGGTAAGTTCAAACACTTTTCCTGGCATGGACCAAGCCATTATCCTAAGGGCTTGCTCTTGACTGGACCTCAGATACCGTCCTGAGGGCCTTAACTAAGCCTCAGCCACCGTCCTGGGGAACTTGACTAAACCTCAGCAACCGTCCTGAAGGCCTTAACTAAGCTGCTCACCAGTCTCTATCTCAAGGGCCTTCTCTAAGCTGGCCTCAACTCCTATCAGTAGGGTTTTCTAAAAGTTTGCCTTGTCCCATATTATATGGGCCCTCGCTAAACCGGGCCTCAACCGCTATCCTCAGAGCCTTCTCTAAGCTGTGCCTCAACTCCTATCCTTAGAGCCTTCTCTGAGCTTTGCCTCAACTCTTATCCTTAGACCCTTCTCTGACCTTTGCATCAACTCTTATCCTTAAAGCCTTCTCTGAGCTGTGCCTCAACTCCTATCTTAAAGGCCTTTTTGTAAGCTCGGCTTCATCCATTATTGTAAGGGCCTTCGCTAAACTGGGCCTCAACCGCTATCCTTAGAGCCTTCTCTAAGCTGTGCCTCAACTGCTACCCTTAAAGTCTTCTCTATGCTGTGCCTAAACCGCTATCCTAAGAGCTTTCTCTAAGCTGTGTCTCAACTGCTACCCTTAAAGTCTTCTCTAAGCTGTGCCTCAACCACTACCCTTAAAGTCTTCTCTAAGCTGTGCCTCAACCGCCACCTTTAAAGTCTTCTCTAAGCTGTGCCTCAACCGCTACCCTTATAGTCTTCTCTAAGCTGTGCCTCAACCGCTACCCTTAAAGTCTTCTCTAAGCTGTACCTAAACCGCTATCCTTAGAGCCTTCTCTAAGCTGTGCCTCAACCGCTACCCTTAAAGTCTTCTCCAAGCTGTGCCTCAACCGCTACCCTTAGAGTCTTCTCTAAGCTGTGCCTCAACCGCTACCCTTAAAGTCTTCTCTAAGCTGTGCCTCAACCGTTACCCTTAAAGTCTTCTCTAAGCTGTGCCTCAACCGCTACCCTTAAAGTCTTCTCTAAGCCGTGCTTCAACCGCTGCCCTTAAAGTCTTCTCTAAGCTGTGCCTCAACCGCTATCCTTAGAGCCTTCTCTAAGCTGTGCCTCAACTGCTACCCTTAAAGTCTTCTCTAAGCTGTGCCTCAACCGCTACCCTTACAGTCTTCTCTTACTGTGCCTCAACCGCTATCCTTAGAGTCTTCTCTAAGCTGTGCCTCAACCGCTACCCTTAAAGTCTTCTCTAAGCTGTGCCTCAACCGCTATCCTTAGAGCCTTCTCTAAGCTGTGCCTCAACCGCTACCCTCAAAGTCTTCTCTAAGCTGTGCCTCAACCGCTACCCTTAAAGTCGTCTCTAAGCTGTGCCTCAACCGCTATCCTTAGAGTATTCTCTAAGCTGTGCCTCAACCGCTACCCTTAAAGTCTTTTCTAAGCTGTGCCTCAACCGCTACCCTTAAAGTCTTCTTTAAGCTGTGCCTCAACCGCTATCCTTAGAGCCTTCTCTGAGCTATGCCTCAACCGCTATCCTTAGAGCCTTCTCTAAGCTGTGCCTCAACCGCTACCCTTAAAGTCTTCTCTAAGCTGTGCCTCAACCGCTATCCTTAGAGCCTTCTCTAAGCTGTGCCTCAACTCCAATCTCAAAGGCTTTTTCTAAGCTTGGCTTCATCCCTTATTCAAAGGGCCTTTCCTAAGCTGGACCTCAGCCGCTATCCCAACGGCTTAGCTCTAAGCTAGACCTCAGTCTTTTCCCTAATGCTAAGTCCATAGAGGCTATATCTCTCAGTGTTCTGATCCCGGTTTATGTTGAGTTTGGGTCAACACAAACTGGTTGCGGTTCAGAGCGTGACCGGTGGTGGCCGACTGGTTGCGGTTCAGAGCGTGACCGGTGGTGGCCGACTGGTTGCGGTTCAGAGCGTGACCGGTGGTGGCCGACTGGTTGCGGTTCAGAGCGCGACCGGTGGTGGCCGACTGGTTGCGGTTCAGAGCGTGACCGGTGGTGGCTGACTGGTTGCGGTTCAGAGCGTGACCGGTGGTGGCTGACTGGTTGCGGTTCAGAGCGTGACCGGTGGTGGCCGACTGGTTGCGGTTCAGAGCGTGACCGGTGGTAGCCGACTGGTTGCGGTTCAGA
>SDVV010001510.1:0-25497 GCA_016164225.1 Gammarus roeselii
TTTCTTAGTTTTTAATCCTCCTGTTTATGTGTGTTTGTTATTATGTAACGGATTATTTTCCTCAACGTAAGATTATGGTATAGATGGAACTACCTCTTTACCTAATGGAAGAATGAAAACAAGAGTTGATTTGATGAAATGCGTTACCTGTTGACAAGTTATCAGAACATGATACTTCATGGAATGACTTCAACACGTATACATATATATTCACTGCATCATATCATTACATATTGTTCACTGCTTCATATCATTTATTTTCGTGTGTCTTCTGTGGTGTGAGGGTGTGTGTAGCCGAGCTCCACAGGCTTAGGGGATTACGTCTACCGACATGAAGATTGAACGATGAAACTTTTCAAGAAGAACCATAAAGTCCCCATCGACAATTTGCATATTATCAAGTAAGCTGAAATGAAATATGCATCGTACAATCAATGAATTATGCAACATCATCAGTCATAATCTTCTGCGTAGTCTAATCGCCATATATTGCGTCGTTCGTGCGTACGTGCTCCAGTAGAAACATCTACCTCGATGAAATTCTAGCCCGCGTTCACCTCAGCTTTATTTTCTGCTAGTATAATGTGTGGAGGAGATTCTACATTCCACGACGCCGATATATTAAATGAAACACTAGCGCCAGCTGAAAAATCATAGTTGCACCTGTACAACATAAAAAAGAGATCCTACATAATATTGAAAAAACCTCAACGCGCGCTTGAAATCTCGGCGCATGAACGCCATAGCAGAAGGTCACACCCTCGACCGCTTGTGAGTAACCCTTAGTGAAGACAGGATACCCTGAACAGCTGCCCTCGTTCTCTTGTCTCTCACCGTATGCCGAAGCCCTTTGAAACAGACAGAGGCTTTTAAACGCTCAGGCAAAAGATTCCTTTGAGACTCCGTCCGCGACAGGACGTGAAAAATACACGTGAGAGATATTGTCGTCAGTATTTACATTTTATTGGAAGCCGATCGGTAACCAGCAGCACAATTGAATTATTTGTGGTACTTTTGATTGCTACATCAGTAGCTGGGTCCATAACAATCGCGTCACTCTGCCTGCTCGTTAGAGGGGCCCTATACGCCCGTTGGAGGGACCAACTACTGCACCCCACCCGCCGGTTAGTGTGACGTCTCCGACCGTTGGAAGGACCATCTCCTGCACCACGCCTGCACCACGCCTGGACTTTCTCCGCCCGTTAGAGTGACAATCTCCTGCACTCCGCCCGCTCGTTAGTGGAACTCTCTTCGCCCGTTGGAGAGACCATAACCTGCACCCCGCCTGCTCGTTAGTGGGACTCTCTCCGCCCGTTGGAGGACAATCTACTGCACCCCGCACGTCATTAGTGTGACGTCTCCGCCTGTTGGAAGGACCATTTCCTACACCCTGCCTGCCAGTTAGTGGGACCATCACCGCCCGTTGGAATGACCATCTCCAACACCCCGCCCGCCCGTTTACCCCTCTTCGCCTGTTGGAGAAAACATCTCCTGCACCACGCCAGCCTGTTAGTGGGACCATCTCGGCTCGTTAGAGGACAATCTTCTGCACCCCGCCCGCCCGTTAGTGGGACCCTCTTTACTCGTTGGTGGGACCATCTCCTGTACCCACCCGCCCGTTAGTGGGACCCTCTCCCCCCGTTTGGTGGGACCATCTCCTGTACCCCGCCTGCTCGTTAGGGGGACCCTCTCCACTCGTTGGAGGGACCAATTTCCGGTGGAGGGACCCTCTCCTGCCACCGCGACCGCTTCGCGACCGTCTGCACGGGTGACCTAGAGAGGCCATCTCCAGGCGAGGTAACCTTCTATAAATGAGGGCAAGCAGGCTTTCCAAAGTTTGTCGAAGTTTCTGGCAGCATAGAGATACTGATGAGCAACGATAGAGTCGTCACATTTTTGCTGGTGATTGTTCCTTTAGCATTAAAACAACACCTCAACCAGTTTTAATTGCGCACAAACAGCTAAATATTCTCTTGTGCTAACAATTAGAGAATATCTTTCACTCCGTTCAGAAATGTTTAAATATTTTCTTCTTTTTGTTCAAATCGAGTACTCCAGTCTGTATCGTCAGTCAACAACGTTTTTTTTTTGCGGATATATGAGTCTTGCTCACATGTCTGAAAAATTATTCTCAATATTAAATAGGTTTGTGTACGTTACACAATTAATCAGATTTTAATTTTATTTCTGTCAGTCGATATCATTCGAACACTAGTATAATATATTTATCGCATCGTTAGGCGATAAATTCTATCTCATAAACTAGGATTTGATTTTAATTTGAGCATTTCATTCAGAACAGTTTGTAAGGTAATTTTTCCCGGGTGCTTCAATTTCACTATCGGCTTTATTTCATGTCTTTCCAGATATCTACTTTTTGCTTATTCGTTCTTTACCTTGTTCTTGTATGCTATCATGATCATTTTCTCGTGTAATTTATTCAGGCCATATTATAATTTACTTTTCTAGCTATTCCCCAGGTACAGTCAGCTAAAATCCATGAACAATCAAAACAAATGCTGCCATCTCTTTTCCCGGTGGCAAATTTCCATTGTCCGTCTGACGTGAAAAGTGTTACAATTTTAATGCAGTCACTGTTTTGAAAACTTAGTTTCACTTACAGCACACAAGTTAATGATCATAGGCTAACCGCATGGGCAAGTTGCTCAACTGAATGTAACACCTGTCTCAGTGTAATTTTTCTCTCTGTATTGGATCTGTTCTTTCAGAGACATAATTATTTCGGCAGTCCCTCTTGCTTGAATGAACAAACGTTGTTAGATTGTGTGAATCTATTTTAATCTAGTAAGTACTTTCCCGCTCTTAATTAAGTCCAGTACACATCTTTAAATAGGTTCTCATAATTATGATTCTGGCCTCATTCTTTCTGGATTTGTTGTTCATATTACAAAGAATTTGTCAGAATAGTCTTGGTAGAGCGGTTTTAAATTTTTTGTTTATAAGACAAAAATTGTTAGAATTGTTTCTGTGAGTAGGTTCTTAGAATTTTGGCTGTCTCGATTTCAAGCTAATTATTTGTCCCTCTTTCTTTCTGAGTTTGTCGTCCGCTCCTTAAATTGTACTTGGGAGCTTTCTCTATTAATTGGATGTAACCATAAATGAACAGAACAATAACAAAATCGGCTACTAGCAACGGATTCTTAAAGCGCGTGTCGTTTCATTTAAATTGTTGTCCATGTTTTCTTTGCTGCTTCACATAACCAATTCCTTTAAACATTTCATGCATGTCTTGCACTATAAGAAACATTTGGTGAGCCGGACCGAAATGTTCAACCATCTTAATTTTGTAAATTATAACGGATTTGTGTGCTGCTCACAAATATTATTTTAAATTTACACCTTTGTAGTAAAAGGCGGTGAAGCTGTGTAAAAATTTGAACACACTCGTCCGACTCTAAAGAGAATTCCAATCATTCTATGCTAATCTGTGTTCAATTGTGTGTACGATCCGGTGGGAATTCAAGTCGAGCGCGTTTCTTCGCAGCTCTTCACAACATGTGCTTTCAAAGTATTGTCATCAATAGAAACCGCTGTTTATTAGCCCTAGCATAGCAGCTACTAAGTCTGAGAATTACTTCTTTTCTGAGAATAACGGCGTAATACACCTTCATCATATACTTATTGATCACATTCCACTTTCTCATCATCGTTAGCCATCATCGTTAGCCATCATCGTTAGCCATCATCGTTAGCCATCATCGTTAGCCATCTACTTAGACAATACCCACACACGATCTTGCACAATATTAGGTCACGGGTCCTCCTCTTAACGCGGAGCCCTAAAATTATAAGCTAGTAAGACGCTCCCTAAGCCCCTCCACCAACAAACCCTCTGTATAGTCCACTTTACTGATATTTAACCTTGAATTAAAGACATGTCGCTCCATAGCCACACCGCCAACAGAAGCACAACCTGCTGCATGTGTTACAGTGAAACGTGCGACAAATGCGCATGTGCCAAGAATAACAAGGACTGCAAATCCTGCACAAGGCAAAAAGTCACCAGAACCAGCAAGCCTATAAACATAGAGCTGCCGCACTGCTTAAACACTCCGGTGGCTAGCGAATATTCCACAAAACGTGCTAAGGAGAAGCCTATCCTCTCCCACAGGATAGCTCATTTGATGATAGATACTCACCCAACGCTGCTGAACTCTCCATCTCCCACTTCTTGTACGTCTGAAACTTAATCCATAATCCCCACTTCCCCGAATGATGCAGAGCCTCTAAGCGTAACCTCAACAGATAAAGCCGCAATAGCTACTCATCCAGCGCTGCTGAACTCTTCATCTCCCACTTCTTGTACCTCTGAAACTGAGTCAATAATCTCAAGCTCCCCGTCCGATACAGAACCTT
The DNA here is from genome assembly GCA_016164225.1 of Gammarus roeselii. NCBI lineage: Eukaryota > Metazoa > Arthropoda > Malacostraca > Amphipoda > Gammaridae > Gammarus > Gammarus roeselii. The sequence continues at coordinate 4,378 of SDVV010001510.1, forward strand.
TAATAGTCCCCTCAACAGAAAAATCGCAACAGCAAAGCCGGCTCACTGTGAAGCATCAGGCACCAGCACCGGGTCAACAGAAAATACCAGGATCCCTAAGACAATACTCATTGGTGATATCCTCTTGACAAATGTGCTAACGTCAGACCTTCTAGATAAATGAACTTTTGAAAAAATAAATATTAACGATTATGGTGCTCTGTCTAAAATCATTGTCAGTGCAAATCCATTCAAAAATTCCATTATTGTGTTCACGGACTACGTCGAAATTTAAATAGTAGTCAAAATAACCACCGCAATTTTAACGAAAAAAACAAAATGATGAGATGTACATGGCAGAACCCTAAAATCTGAAAACAATGGAACAGAGGGGCCGTTTCATGAGTTTATGCCACTCCTTGAGGCTCAAAGTTATCCAAACAGGCAAACTAAGAGACGAATTCACTGGTGCTCCCGACAAGCGATTGTTTCATTCGGAGAATGCTAGTCTAAACAATCGTTGAATTATCAAATTTTTAAAAACGGTAGCACGGTGCGTTCTTCAGAGGGTAGAGTTATTGCCAACCCAATACTATTAAAATATCATAAGCAAGCAATCATTACCGTTCCCCTACTTCCCTTCATCATATGGCCATCATCTCGTATCATCACCCCATAACACGTCAGCAAAGGACATCTATTTGCAGACAAATCACATCCTAGCGCCCTTTCGTCACCCCAAAACAAAAATTCAAACTAAAAATCAATCAATGACTCCTTGTCATCCCCAAACAATCAGCTTCCATGCAACGCCTTTTCAACACGGTCACAGCAATGGCATCCCATCAGCGCCTCCTCATTTCTTCTCCTACCCTCCTACTGCACTCTACACTACTCACGCAAATTCGTCTAACTATGCTTGCAGCACAACCCCAATCCCCCCCTTTCGCTACCGTTCCCTAACCTCAGCCCAAACTCCGACTCTACCTATTCCGCTAATCCCTCTCACATATTACCCTCCTCCCCCATTCCTTCCTAGAGCTCCCTCTTTCGCTACCATTCCCTACCCTCAGCCCAAACTCCAACATTACTTATCCCGCCAATCCCACCCATATGAAGGGTAAGGAAACGTCGACCGAGCGAGCCTTTTCACTCTAGATACAAACGGTGTGACTAGGAAAAATGGATACAAAATCGTTGGAAAACGTTTCTCACTCGACATCACGCGTAATTTCTTCACGTATAGAGTTGTCTAAGAATGGAACAAACTTCCAGCGGAGGTTGTAAACAGCAATACAATCGAAACGTTCAAGTCGCGACTCGATAAGTTCTACATAAATCACCGATATATAGCTAAGCCGTACCAATTCCTGTTGTTATAAAAAAAGTTGACACACGAAGCTCTCTTAGACGTTCTACTTCAGAACTAATTCTCTTGCTATCAAAAGGCAACCTAGTTTGTGGCCAATAGACCTTTTGTTGTCTTCCTACACTTGTGAACACTTTTGTATAATACCCCCTCCATCCGTTTTTTTCTCTAGCTTCAACCTCCGCTACCAATCTCTAACCTCAGCCCAAACTACAACTCTACCAATCCTGCTAATCCCTTCCATGTATCAACCCCCCTTCACCTTCGTAGCGAACGCAAGTGCGCTACGAAGTCAACCTTCGTAGAGAACGCACGTGCGCAGCTCCTCGCACCAGGATGGTAAACTCTCTCTGGCTAAGCCTGGGTATACTGTTGCATGCCCCTCGTAGGGTCGCCAGATTCCTCTACGCTAGGCTGTAACAACTAAGTCTTTCTTTCCTACCAATAATTTCGACCTTAGGTGCTGATAGAGCGACGGTGGGGTGTGAATCCAGAACCCATTGGCTTGAGGGAGGCGGTATAGACTGCCGCACCTACGGAGCTCTTCTCAGTCGGTCAAGTATAACCATTTTTATTCAGCAGGCGGGAGCTGCTATGATTGCTTTGCACTGCATTGCATTTATCTCAATCCCGCGTAGGAGTTAACTTTGCGTCGCTATCGCGCAACTGACTCGCATTCGAATTAGATTCGTTTAGAACTGTTCATATCCGTCTCCTTAAATTTTGAATTAGATCCGTTTAGAATCGACGATATCCGTCCACGGAAATTTATATGTATAAATACTGCATTTGGGATATCTACGCCATCACTTGCATGATATCGCAAGTTTCTTATTTGAATTTGTGCCCGTAAATGTATCACCGTTTACGCACATGCTCTATATCACCCCATTCATACTTATCATCATCATCATCAACTGTTAACTGTTCGAATTCGTAAACAGTCTAGCCTCTCCGGAAAACAAGCTATAAGTGGTGAAGCTGAGTGTCGTAGAGAGCTCCCATTCCCTCACCGCAGACTGAATTCCTCTCTCGCCTCAGCGGGAGGTCTACCCTTCACCGTAGGCGCCCTGTACATGGACCAGACTGTTACCTTTCTCAGCATTCGTGCAGTACCTTAACTCAATTTCAACTGTGCATATTTCATGTATGTTACTTTTTTAGTGTAAATACTAATACAACCTTATCAATATAACAAAAAAAATCATACATATCTAAATTCAGAAGTTCTGCACCAATTGCGTTAAAAAAATATAAATAATGAACAAAAAGAAACGCAATTGGCATCTGACATTGTCTATGTAAAGTAACTGTAAAATAGTAATGTAAAGTAAACGTAGAACAATACAAGTATCCCATGAATAATTCATACATTTTCATTTATCCCTTGTAAACATGATAATAGTTTTGTGGTTAGGAAAAATAATTTCACTTTAGCCTGAGTTCTGTATAGTTTTCTTCTCAAGTTAGACTCACATAATCCCCCGCAAAAACTCATCACTGTAGGTCATACATGAATCACCCTAAAGAAAATCTGTAGGTCATTTTGAAATAAAAATCATCTCTTCCCGCATCTAGTTAAACTTATTATTTACATATCTACTGTTTTCAAGGATGGAGAATATAGCACTTTGTCTCTAAGTTCACGGTTTGTAGCTGCTCACTTAACAAGTCCAAGATGACTCCTGCTGCAAAACTAGAATGTGTAACTTGCCGCCAATCGTACAGTCTCGAACTAATGTATGGAGGTAGCTCTTCTAGGCAAACGCGTGATACGCCTCCAAACGGAGAGTGCAAAATAGCGAGTTGTAAATTCTGCCAACAGGCTGAAGAGATTAAACAACTGCCATCCCCGTTAATTCATGCTTCTGGTGGCTCATCCAACGCAGATGCAGTTAACACCGACACAAGGCTGCTAGCTGTTTAATTAAAACTGGAAAGCATGCAGAAACAATTTCGCGAATTCAAGGATATGATAAACAGTGGAAGAGAAACAACAAAAGGAATTGTTAAAACTACCCTGCATCGGGTAAATGAACTCCAAGTGCACTTAGACTCGGAATTAGCAAAGAAACTTACAGCTCTAGACTCAGAGACCAACGACCGTGTCAAATCGATAGAAAAAAGGTCAACATTGCTGAGACTCTACACAACTGTAGTAAACAGACTGCAGGCAGTCAGTGGCAAAGCATCACAGGTCGGGCGACAGTCCTGCTACACCAGAACTGATACAAGCAACCGTTTCGATGTGTTGCCCGATGAAATGGACTCTCAAATCCCCGAGGAAATTATTGTGATTGGCGATTACAATGTTACCACCATCAAACCAAATCAGTGAAAAGAGAGAATCCAACTAAAAATTATCGGTAAACCAGGCTTGAAAATTGACGATTTTGAAGGAATAATCAAAAAGGAAAACATACCTTCTTCTAAACCGATCATACTACAAGTCGGGCTAAAGACGTGGTGGCGCAGACGGAAGAAACATGGGAAAGGTATAAAACCATGCTAACACACGTCAAACGATCGCACGCGAACATCCATGTCACTGGCATCCTGCCCCATCCAAACCAAAGTGGATACAAATTGAGAAAGATGATATTTCTAAACAATCGCATAGCAACGTTCTGCAAAGCACAACAAATCTCATTTACCATTGGGAAACGATGATCAACCTCAAAAAATATGAATTCGATAGCATCACCAACATGGCATGCATAAACACGTCTGGGCTTGATACCCTCGGAAGCATCCTTCAGAATGTCGATGCAGGCCTCGTCTCCGTAATTAAACCAAAATACATTCTCAACGCCCAACACAAGACTCCGCCGTTACTGCCCAACGGAATGAGTCAACGGCCGCCGCCCAAGCATGTAGCAATCACGAACCCTGCAATAACGATAGAGGAACAGCCAATAAAAATCTATTCACCACTATCAAAAAAGTCCAAAGAAGTAACACAGCAGTCTCCGACTGCAACCGAAGAGTTTCTGTCAGAATTCCGAGCTAAAATACTCTCAAATGTTTCTATTTAAACGCCAGAAGTCTCCGTGGCAAAATCGACGAATTGGAAATCCTCGCAAATAATGATGAGATCGACATAATAGCCATCACAGAAGCGTGGATGAAGTCGAGCACCAGAAATTATCTGGGTGAATTCATTCTCTCGGGCTTTTTCCTATTTCACAAAGATTGACTAGGCTGTGAGTAAAATACTTTACATATACTAGAAGTTTCTATTCTAAGCAGCAGACACAACATAGTTTAAATTCAAGTAGTGGGTACAAATACAAAGTGTCAAATCACACTAGTTTATTGTCCACCCAAGATGATATAGACATTTACAACACCCTCATCGATGTGGTCAGAACACAAAACAGTATAGTACTTGAAGACTTCTATATTCCCGACATCGATTGGGAAACAGAAGAATGTACGGCCACTGGCCAACGCCTGATTGATTTTGCTGATGATAAGTTCATGACCCAAATGATAAAGACACCTACAAGAGGTAGCAGTATTCTTGATCTTATATTTAGTGCAAGCGACTCTCATGTCATGAACGTCAAAGTGAGCGAACCCATCGGAAATCGCGACCATAACTGTATCCGTTTTATGATTGAGCTCGAGTTGAAAACGTCAATTAACTGCGAAAAGTACCTAACTTTAGACCAGCTAACTTTGACAACTTAAGAGAGGCAATAGCTTCAGCATATATAACCCTCGGACAAGATGTCAATCAATCGCTAAGCAATTTTTTGAGTGCACTTCAAAATATTGAAAATAACCATGTCCCTCGCAAAAACAGGCGAACAGCAGTCAATCAGCCTATGTACTGGAAAGGAAAATGACAGCGCCTTCAGTGGCAAATGAAAGCAAAGCACTCGAATAAACAGAAGCACCCACACGACGATGCTGCAAAAAATGAATACAAAATCAGCAGACGGATTTTTAAGACGGTCCAGAAACGAAAAAAAATAGATTACGAAAATGAAATTTCGGCCAATGCCAAAACTAATCCGAAACAATTTTCCCGTTATATATCGAGCAAAAAAAAATCAAGATCTGTAATTTTCTCCCTCGAAAATGATATTGGTGAGCTAGAAACTGACGACACTAAAATTATTGTCCTGCTTAGCCAATTTTTATGTTCTGTATTTACGTTAGAGAATGCGGATACTCCTAATCCAGAGAATATCATAGCGCGAAGACAAATCGAAGCCCTCAGCACAGTGAACTTTTTCCCTGCCTCTCTCAAGGGAAAGAGGAAAACGTCACCCCAATTTTTGAAAAGGGGGACAAAAAGTGTCCCGGAAATTACCGTGCAATTAGCCTCACTTCAGGCTTAGGTAAATTGATGGGAAGTTTGATCATAGATAACATTACAGAATTCCTAGAATTAAATCAGTTAATAAGTAACTCTCAGCATAGCTTCAGACCCAATCGTTCGTGTCTTACTAAACTGCTGCTTTTTTCCATGAATATAATTGAATTTCATGACGCGAAATTACCGATTGACACCATTTACCATGACTTTCAAAAAGCTTCCGACAAAGTTCCTCACAAACATTTGGTTAGTAAGTTGCACAGCATTGGCATCCGAGGCGAACTCAATACCTGGATAAAACGCTGGCTCATGGGCAGACGGCAGCGAGTCGTACTTAATGGAGCTTCATCCAATTGGGGTAAAGTTACAAGCGGCGTGCCCTAAGGATCTGTGTTAGGTCCAGTTCTCCTCATAATATTCATAAATGATCTTGACAGCAACATATTCTCGACTATTAGTAAGTTTGCAGACGATACCATGCTAGGAGGAAAAGTGCAAACCAAATTCGAGTGTGAGCAGATCAAATTAGACTTGAACAAAATTGTTGAATGATCATAAGAGTGGCAAATGAAATTCAATGTCGACAAGTGTAAAGTTATGCACATTTGTCACAATAACCCTAAACACGAATATTAGATGTCCGGAAAGAAACTGATACCTGTCACCGAAGAGAGAAATCTAGGTGTCATCATTAGTGATGACTTGAAAAGCAGCAAGCAATGTAACGATGCAGCCAAAAAAGGCAATACAATGTCCAATTGTATTGCCATACAATTGGACTCCATACCTCAGAAAATACATTATTAAATTAGAGAAGGTCCAACGTTGAGCTACCAAACTAATCACTTCGCTGCGCAATAAATCATACGAAGAGAGACTGCGCGAGCTCAATATTTATTCGCCAGAGAAACGTAGAGTCAATGGTGACATGATCGAAGTGTGGAAGATTATGCAGGATAAGGAAAACGTCGAGCGAGCAAGTCTTTTCACTTCAGCTGCAAACGGAGTGACCAGAAATAATGGATACAAAATTGTTGGCAAGCGTTTCACATTCGATATCACGCGCAATTTCTACAAGTATAGGTTTGTCACATTCTACTAGATTTCAATGATGATCAATTGAAATTGAAATCCAACAACATGAAGCCTGATTTTAGACCGACTCGGGCTGCATCAGCTCAAAAAAAGTGCAACAAGAATTACTGCCGAATCCCAAACTGTAGTAACAATCCGTCTTCCGATGTTACCACAGAAGTGGAGCCCAATTCGTCCTTTGACCACCATCAAATAAACTGCGCCATTAATATCAAAAAAGAGAAAAATTAGTATACAACATAACCTGTCGCACAAAAAGAAATTACACCGCGGATAATTTCAGAGCACAACTAGTGGCAAACGTCGAGATTATAAAACCAATACGTAGCACAAATAATGTCACAGAGCAAGCCCAATTACTCAAAGACTATCTTCTCACATGTCTGAACGCTGTGCCGCCAACGGAAACTAAAACACTGAAAAGCATGCCAGTTAAAGTGAATACAGAAAAAGTGCACAACGAAATTACACTTTAAAAATATCTCAACCGCTGAGCAAAACGAAACATCACTTGATTGGAATTATTTCGAATCCAAAATAGAAGAGTTAAACAAGGTGTCAGGAGGGCAAAAATTAAATTCCATCATGAGGAACTAGAAGAGTGCAAAAACAATGAAAAAACTGGAAGGTACTGAAATAATTGTTCCTTACATAAAAGAAGATCACCTCGCCTACTTATCCGAATCCTCAAACAGCTTCGGAGAAGTTTAACAACTACTTCGCTGGAGTTGGGAAACACGTTTTTGAAGAGGTAACCCAGGAAGCTTATCAAGGATTACAGAGCGATGCAACAGATATATGAAATCCAAAAGCTTTCGATGGAGACCGCGACCAGGAAACAAACGTCAAATAGAAACCAAAGCCAGTATCACAACACGAAGTAAAACGAGCTGTATTTGCCCTGAGGAACACAAATTCTACAGGAATAGATGGTTTCGCCCGACAATATCTAAAAGACAGCCTAATAGTTACTTTGCCTTATATCAGCACAGTTATTACCACCTCCACACCAAGTGAAACTCTTCCAGAGATCTTGAAGCCTGCAATCAGAAAAGCAATTCATAATTTTGGAGACATGAATGAACCATACAACTTTAGACCGATCAGTCTTCTGCCTGTCTAATCCAAAATTCTAGAAAAAGTAATATCGATCCAATTGATTGGTTACCACAAATTAAACAAGCTGTTCAATGACTGCCAGTACGCTTATCGGCGAAAATTGTCAACAGAAGACGCACTCATGAGCATAAGTGAAGATCTGTACAAAAATTTTGATGAGGGGCAGATATCTCTGCTGGTATTGCTAGACTCATCAAAAGCATTCGACAGTGTATGCCACACAATTCTTTTTGTCAAACTCCGCAATAATGGAATAGACCCTACTTGGTTCGAAAGTTATCTGATGAATCGGCAACAATCAGATAAACTCGATAGCACAACTACGTCAAAGTCAAGCACAGTTGCCTTTGGGGTCCCTCAAGGTTCGATACTTGGTTCTTTATGTTCCTGGTTTTTGTAAATGACATCGACTTTAAATTACCAAAATATTCAATCGAAAATTGTAATGTACGCCGATGATGTTCATGTATTGCTTTCTCGAAAACCGTCAGATCTGAATGCGTTGAAAGACGACGCTGAGACGGTCGTAACTAATCTGAAATCTTGGTATGATAAAAAAGGACTCAAGCTCAACTCTGAAAAAAAAGCATCATATTCGGCTCGACCTCGAAAAGAAAAGCAACTCCAATGAATTTCTTTATTAGGATAGGTAAATCTGATATTCCTGTTGAAGATAAAGTAATAAGTCTGAGAGTATAGTCTGATCCCGATATTTCCTTCAAACACCACGTAACTAATCTGTGTTCCAAGTTGAACGGAGGAACACTTCTGTTCCTCAACTCCACAAAAAAAGAATTGGATTTCAAATCAAGATTACTGATTATCCATGCTTCCGTATTTTCTCATATCAACTACAGTCTTTCAATTTTAAGGAAATGCACCATAAATAAAAGAGAAAGTGCAAGAATATCATGCGATGGTACCCACAGAAAACGAGACCACGTAAGTCCTCTCCTCGAAAAATTACAGTGGCTCAATATCGACAACAAACTGGCACTCTATGAGTCGATCAGAATTCATAAAGATCTTCTAGAAAAACATTCACCCGGCAGACAAAGGCACATATATTCTCGAGGTGAAAAGAACAATCGATTCACAAGAAATAATGATACTCTGCACGTTGAACACAGAAAAATAGAAACTGCCTGTAGAGCTTTTTCGATCACTGGACCAAAATCCAGGAACAACCTCCCAACAAGCCTCAAGAATCTTAAATCCTACACGTCCTTCAAAAATAGCCCTAATGACTATCTATTAACCGATCAAATCTAAGCTGTAATTTCCCCACAAACACAAGCTAAATGGATGAAACCTGTTACAATAAAATGCATTCTCTTCTTCAGCATGTCCGAAAACACCACGACCATAACTCTCAACACTGAGACACCATCAAATCGTTTTCACTCTGACGATACATATGTCTTCTATGTTGCTACCGATCACAATTGTCTTTGCCAATTACCATAAGTCTTAACTAACGTGTTGGTCTATTTCTATGTTTCAAATGTTTCAAATGTTTTAGTATAGTTAGAATACGAACTCAGTCTTTTCGAGGAATGATAGGCAGCTTCTAACTTTTACAAAGGTTAACTCGATTTTGATATAATTCATTGAATTATTTCTAACAATTACCGTACCATATTTTGGTGATACAATCGTGCCTTATAAGCTAATATTTTGCTTTGTCTTCTATATCAGAAGTATATTCATCCGACTTGTCTACTCCAGCATTGTATTATTCTGATTGTCAATCATTGAATCATTTCCTAGCGGTCATGAAGTGTGCATTTTGTATATTCAGTTGCTTGGTATGTATTTTATGTATAACTTTTTTTGTATAACTTATGTCGCTTATTAATCCCTTCATTATTCATACAATGGTTTTGACCCATCTTTACAATATGTTAGCGCTTTTCGATCTCCCAACCCAATATTGTATTCATATTTTCTGTATAATTCATGTCGTCCATCCACACCTTTGTCATCGTACAATAATGTAAACTTCTCATTGCAATATGTTAGCACATTTCGATGTCCCAACCCCATGTTCTCGGGACTCTTACCACATGCATGCGTGGTTTCCCACCCCATGTACTTGTTATTTTCCACACTAATGTATTTTTTTATTTATCCACCCCAAGCCTTTCTTATTTTTCAATTCCGTGTGTCTCTGTTTTTCCCAACGCAATGTAGTCGGAATTATTTTAATAATATTTCGCTCCATGTAATCCGAAACGATGGCCCATAGAGATGAGCTGTGACGAATTCAAATTGAACTTTGGTTTTCGTTAATTCAAATAGCGTAGTATAATGAAGTTTCATGTCTTATGTTTAAGAATTTAATTATTTTCCAAAAAATTGAAAACCTATTGCCAGACGATGGAAATAAACGATTTAATATGAAAGAAAAAAATTATTTACGTGCAATCAGATCAGGCTTGGGTCTTCTTGGCTTTGTTGGAAGAGTGAATTATATATTTACTGAATTAAAAACTAATACATCATTTTTTTAATGCTCTATGCTTGGTTTTTGTATTGTTGACATGACAACACGAATTAAATGACGTGAATGCTAACTAACACTCTTGTGTCATATGAGTAGAATGTCATTAACATAGTCAGCATTAAATAACAATGTATCGTAGTCACTGACAGGGCCTCGCTACCCGAGTTTTACACTGATTCTCATGTAGAATTCCTCAATGGATCTTTGTGATATCCTTCCACAACTGTGAAAATTGCGTTGCAATTCCTTAGACAGGAACGTCTCTATATTCAGCACCGTTCAACGCAGCCCAACATGATTCCCTTACAGAAATGCTCAAAGAAACTGAGTCAGAAAAAAACAATCCAGAGAAATTTGCAGTGACACTTCGCAGTCTTTTTTAATGTCGACCCAAACGTTCGGTCTCCGGCTGTGAAAAAACGCGTTTTAGGGTCTCGGGAGCCCAACGCTACGTCCGTAAACCTAAAGCTGGTTTAAAAAAAATTATTTCATGACAACCGCACATGCGCGACTTTGCGATTGTTTTTTTTCAGTGCGAGTCAAGCCGTGTTACGTTCTTTGCCGTTATTTTTGTTTCCGTCGTTGTTGGGGCTCAGAGAGTAATAACGCGGTGGGAAAAAACTGTATTTTTTGCGGTCAATGTCCCGTTTTATTGCTTAACAGGCAGAATGTGGGGATCTGAAAGCAGGGAGAATACATGGATCTGAAAGCAGGCAGAATGCGGGGATCTGAAAGCATTGCTGGAAACGAGATGGAAGGGCGCACAGAATAAATCATGTTCTGGGAACGAGGTCTTTGTGCAAAATGAAATTAGTTCAGAGTAGATGACAATAGACCGCAGATTTATGGTGGGTGACATCTCATCGGAAGTTGGCTCTGTAACTCATCCACTTCGAAAATTATTCTTTTTTTGGCGTCAAATACATGGTTTTCTTGAACAAATTTAAAATGGCCGATTGACACTTTAATTCCCTCAAACATCAATGGCAAACTTTTTATTTCCCTCATAACATTAATGGTAAACTTCAACCCTCTTAGCTTATTTATTCGAATCCGAGATAAAGTTACGGTCCCTCTGACAATACAGATACAGATACAGACACTAGGCCGAATCCCCCACAATGGGTGGTGACCGACAGCAAGGCGCACCTCACACCCTCATACGCTCCCACTCACACAACTTAGCCCTTTTGCGTAAAGGGTCCTGCCGATACCACAGCCACACACACTCTGCATAAGCCACGAGTGCGGTCCGAAAATCCGTTGTCAGCAGCAGGACTCGACAGTTTTTAATTGTTTACCCCCGCCGAAATCATGATGCCCCCCCCCCCCCACGACTATCATGACAACGTGATGCCATGGGCGAGAGAGCACATCAGAGCAGCGTCAAAAATCAACCATTCACAACCATGCTTCATTTACGCCTGTTCATTGTACGCTCTCTCGCTACTTCCACGCGCAAGTCTCTCCTCCCTAACGCCTTCTTCAGACCATCCATCCACCCAAACTTCGGTCTACCTCTAGGCCTGCAACCACTCGCCTTCGCCTTTATCTCCTTTTTTTACCAATCTCCCTTCATCCATCCACACCATGTGCCCGAACCATTTCAGAACAGGCGAATCCACTCGGTCCTCCAACTTCTTCACCATCCCCGTTCTGATTAGAACCACGTCGTTAGTGAACTTGTCTCTCAGCGACACTCCAGCCATGCTCCTCCAACATTTCATATCGAAAAGTTTCCTCCTTCTTCTCTCATCTGCTCTCACCCCCCAAGTCTCAACTCCGTATAGCACAGTTGGGACAGCGACACCCTCGTACAGCCCTCTCTTTGCTTCCATCCTCAACAACCTGCAGCTCATTACACTCTTCAGTGCACCCAACACTTTACACGCCTCTTTCACTCTCGACTTAACCTCCGTTTCCACTAGTTCAGTCTTCTTCACATGTGAGCCAGGATACTTAAAACACTGAACTTCCTGCAGGAGGTTCTCCATTTAGGGGCACACTAATTTTGCTCGCATCGACAGTTCTCGAGCATCTCATTACTTTACTTGTACCTACGTTCACTCGAAGCTTCCTCCTCTCACACACTATACCAAACTCAGACACCAGCCTACATAGCTTCTCCGCTGAATCCACCACCAGCGCCGTATCAACCGCAAACAGCAACTGGCTCAACTGCCAACTCCGCCCATTTGCTTCCAACAACTACAAGCCATTACCCAGCGCACTCGCGTTCACCTCCCTGACCACTCCATCCCTGTAGAGATTGAACGGTCAGGGACACATCACGCAGCCTTGTCTCAGACCACTTCCACTGTGAACCAATCACTCACCTCGCTTCCCACTCTGACACATGCTCGGCTGCCAACATAGAAACTCTGTACCGCTTTCAACAGATTTCCAGCCTCTCCATACAAACGCAACACCCTCCACAGCGCTTCCAAGTCAATCCTATCGTATGCATTTTCCAAATCCGTGAAGGCCCAGAACACATCCTTTCCCTTTGCAAGGTACTTCTCACAGACCTGTTTCACTGCAAAGTTTAGTTCAGATTTTGCCTTTCACTACAGCGCAAGAACTTATTCCCCATGTTCCTCAGCTCTAGTTTAGACGTGGCCATTCACTACAGTGCCAAACCGTGTTCCTCTTGTTCCTCGGCTTCTCACGGCCCGAAGACGTTCATTTCGGCCGGGCAATGTCGCTATTCGGCAAGTCCAGTGCCAATATTGGATCGTGTGACGCTATCTCCTTACTGACCCTCTCCTTTTCTCCTCCTTCGCACATGCGAGCTCTTCATATGCATCCCTCTTCAGCCCTCTTCGAGTTCCTGAGCGGCCTCGTCTCAATACTCTTCCTTTTGAGCGCTTCCCACGCGCAAATGACTTTATTTTCAGAAGGCTTTTCGTTACCTCACTGCAATCGGCACCGACTAAACGTCAAGCTGCTCTGTAATTCCCTGGTCTTCATCTTATGAACAGCAAATGTAAAAACAATGAGAGCGTTTCCATACCCAGAAAAGTCAGACTCCTAAAGTTGACATCCCACGCATTCCTCACACTGCATGGTAGCGGACACCTCTGTTACTTAGGTGACATCCCACGCATTCCTCACACTGCATGGTAGCGGAGAGCTCTGTTACTTAAATGACATCCCACGCATTCCTCACACTGCATGGTAGCGGAGAGCTCTGTTGCTTAGGTGACATCCCACGCATTCCTCAAACTGCATGGTAGCGGAGAGCTCTGTTACTTAGGAGAGACTATCATTGACTGTTACTTTACTAGTCAGACCGTATTTGCAAGTGATTGTAGCGGACATCTCTGTTACTTAGGTGAGACTATCATTGACTGTTACTTTACTAGTCAGACCGTATTTTAAAGTGATTGTATCGGCGATCTCTGTTACTTAGGTGAGACTATCATTGACTGTTACTTTACTAGTCAGACCGTATTTTAAAGTGATTGTATCGGCGATCTCTGTTACTTAGGTGAGACTATCATTGACTGTTACTTTACTAGTCAGACCGTATTTTAAAGTGATTGTATCGGCGATCTCTGTTACTTAGGTGAGACTATCATTGACTGTTACTTTACTAGTCAGACCGTATTTTAAAGTGATTGTATCGGCGATCTCTGTTACTTAGGTGAGACTATCATTGACTGTTACTTTACTAGTCAGACCGTATTTTAAAGTGATTGTATCGGCGATCTCTGTTACTTAGGTGAGACTATCATTGACTGTTACTTTACTAGTCAGACCGTATTTTAAAGTGATTGTATCGGCGATCTCTGTTACTTAGGTGAGACTATCATTGACTGTTACTTTACTAGTCAGACCGTATTTTAAAGTGATTGTATCGGCGATCTCTGTTATTTCGGTGAGACTATCATTGACTGTTACTTTACTAGTCAGACCGTATTTGCAAGTGATTGTAGCGGAGAGCTCTGTTACTTAGGTGAGACTATCATTGAATGTTACTTCACTAATCAGGTCGTATCTGCAAGTGATTGTTAGGGATCAGGCTCCGACGTCATCTGCAAAATATTCTAAGCTGTCCGAGTGATTTTGTTTTGGTAATAAGTATTTCAGCAAAATGTAGTTTCATTATTTTAATTAGTTTTATTAACTATACATGTATCATTGTTTAGACACTAATTCGCGGCCAAAAAGTTATCATTATTGGAAATACAAATTTAGGGCTAATCTCAATTTCATCCGTTTCATTTCTTGATAGATTTTTCCTAATATCAGTCAAATATAGTCAATCATATACTCCCATGAATCATGTGGTAAGCGAGAGACATGAACTAATTTATGTTCACTGCAAATAACCGGAGACAAACAAACGCACCAATGAAGAAATCCGACGAGCAACCCAGTCGTGCCGTTGTCGTCCAGTCTCTATAGCTCAATGTTTGCACTGTACTAATCCCATGCGGTGCCGTCCAGCCTCTGTAGCTCAATGTTTGCACTGTACTACTCCCATGCGTTGCCGTCCAGCCTTTGTAGCTCAATGTTTGCACTGTACTACTCCCATGCGTTGCCGTCCAGCCTCTTTAGTTCAATGTTTGCACTGTACTACTCCCATGCGTTGCCGACCAGCCTTTGTTGCCCAATGTTTGCACTATACTTCTCCCATGCGTTGCCGTCCAGCCTTATAGCTCAATGTTTGCACTGTACTTCTCCCATGTGTTGCCGTCCAGACTTTATAGTTCAATGTTTGCACTGTACTACTCCCATGCGTTGCCGTCCAACCTCTGGAGCTCGATGTTTGCACTGTACTACTCCCATGCGTTGCCGTCCAGCCTCTGGAGCTCAATGTTTGCACTGTACTACTCTCATGCGTTGCCGTCCAGCCTCTGGAGCTCAATGTTTGCACTGTACTACTCTCATGCGTTACCGTCCAGCCTCTTGGAGCTCAATGTTTGCACTGTACTACTCTCATGCGTTACCGTCCAGCCTCTGGAGCTCAATGTTTGCACTCCACTACTCTCATGCGTTACCGTCCAGCCTCTGGGAGATGCCCCAGATATTGCTCTGAAGAGATATGGCGAGTGGTCGGTGCCGCTGACCCCCGCTCGGTCGCTTAGTGAAGAAATATGACGGCGTCGGACTGCTGCAATCTCTGGGATCTTGGCATGCCATTTGCTTGCCTTCATTCCTCAGAGGCAAGGTCAGTAACGCCCAGACTGAGGTATGGGGGATATGGGGGGAAAAGTTCGTCAAAAAACTCAAATGGTGGAATAATTTATCAAGATATGGCCAGTCCTTAGCCAGTTCAGTTGGATTGATACGACTTTGCTATTGAAACTCGCGAAAACTGTTGGTATGCAGACTATAGTTCAAGAATGGTACAAGCAGTCCAAAGAAGTACTAAGAAGGCGGAAGTGGGAGGATATATATTTGTCGACGAGCTAAATAATTGCTGACTCAGATAAAATAAAATGCTCCCAGAATAAAGTTAGTTATGCGAACCATTTTCTATGTACAAGGAAAATGATTAGTTGAGAGATACAATTTGTTCAGTTCTAAATATTTTAATCATAATAGTTAAGCGGATTGAAATGTTAGTAAAAAATGCAAATCAGTTTTGTATACTTTCCTCTTTCTTTTTATTGTGATTCATTATGTTTACTCAATCCCTAAAAAATATGTATCATAAGTGTTTTTGTTCGAAACATGTTGCCTCGGTTCAAAACCCCATAAAATGTGCGCTGGATCACCGTTCAAGTGTCCTGCTCTAAAGCCAACAGACTCTGAACGTGAAGAAACTGAAGGGATCAGCGATCGTAAATAGTGTAGATGATATGCCTTAGCTTTATTAGCTTGGAGTTGCATCTCACCTATAATGCTGGCTGAAACATTCAAAACAATTTGGTTGCAGCAACGTTTGATTGCCGTGCAAACTGTCCTAAATAAACGATATCTCTCAGTGTTCGAGAGAATAATGCTGAAAATGATCGAGGTAAATGAAATTATAAGGATTGTTAAATTACCGAGCTCATTCGTGGTAAATAAAATTACAAGGTCATCATGAAGAAGACAGCCTGTGTGACTTAATCGTCCGAACGTATCGAGCGGTGCTACGTTCGATAAGTAACTTGTTAGATTCAAGACTAAATTGCGCTCTAGCAACAACGTTTCATCAGTCGAAGTGGAAAGAAGCTAATAAACCAACCTGATCGGTTATTATTCTTATTATATTCTTAGACACCTTCCATGAATAACTATGATGGACGGAAGGATCTAGCAAATTTATATTTATAATAAATATGAATAATAATAATAACAAAGAAACCAGTTTATTTATACACAAGAGGTTTGTTATTCGTGTGAAGCAGCAAATGTATAAGACCTAAATCAAAACGCTTGATGCAATCGAGTGCAACACAGACGACTATAAGCTGGCTTACAAAGTCTTTTCCTGGATCATTTCTAGCGTCTCTTCAAGTTTTTCGGAACATCCAGTGTCTCTTTCAGCATCTTTCCGACATCTCCAGCGTCTCCTCCAGCGTCTCTCCAACGGTCTACTTAATGTCTCGCCCAACACTTTTTCAGTCTTCTCTTCCAGCGTCTCTTCCAGCGTTTCGTTACATGTCTCTTCAACCCTCTCTTCCACTATTTCTTCCTGGCGTCTCTTTCAGCGTATCATACAACTTTTCTTCCGACGTTTCTTCTAGCGTCTCTTACAGCATCTCTTCCAGTGTTCCTCCCAGCGTTTCTTCCAGACTCTTTTCCAGCGCTTCTTCTAGCTGTTGGATCGCCGACAGCAGCCGTCTACGGTAACTAGCGAAGAGAAAGAAGCATCAACTGCACCTTTCCACCGTTAGGGTCCCTGCATCAGCTGATTAGCGAGGACTGCAGCTCCAGCAGCGGCGAGCTATTGAAGCCCCTGCAAACAACCCCGCATGCCACTCACACAGGGAACCGCAGCTTGCAGGGTCGCCTTCAACAGTCGACAGTGAAGAAAATGAAAACAACGACAGCAACCTCTGTGGACGGGCATCACCAGCCCAGTAGACCAGTGAGGACGGACCTGATAAGCTGGTCCAGAGACCCAGACAGAGTGCGCGTCTCAGTCTTGGGACATGTGAATGAATGCCAATTCTCGTGTTTATAATTACGCATCGAATTTATAGCGACCGAATTATTCTAAGTTTTAATTTGGAGATGAGAAAGGTTATTGTTTATACGAATATTAAAATCATATAAACAATAACCTGGAATGATACCTTTGCGTAGTTCATTTCTCTCGAGACACATTTCCGTCGAAGTAGAAAACACCTCCCCCACCAACAAGAGAAGAATCCGTGAATGACACCCTGGTTACCCGTCTAAAAGTTAACAAAACAGACTGACTGCTCCGCCGATGCAAGAGGCATCTCCCCCGCATGGACATGAACATAAATGTTAAAATGCGATAACTAAACTATTACTCATGGAAGTTATGTTTAAAATCTGATGTCGGCCTCACAAGGAAATAGCCAAAAAATAAATATAGAAAACCTGGCAAACATCCTAAGAAAAAATAACCACAATAATTTTGACTCGATCATTATTAACGATGAGGTCACACTGTTTCATAAACGATTTCAAATGCTTTCAAATATTATTTCCATAGTAAACCTGCTACTCTCAGCAAATCAATTATCAGCAATAATATCCCCTTTAGACATTGTTTAGAAATTGCAATCTCCGAACAGCCAATCTTTAACCTTGTGGACCGGAACGAAGTAAAAGCAATCACGACGGGTTTAAAAGATCGAGTCAGCACTGGCTGGGATAACATCCCAAGCAATGTGATCGGGGCCGCAATGGCTGGGATAACATCCTAAGCAATGTGATCGGGGCACCACTTGCTGGGACAACATCCCAAGTAATGTGATCGGGGCAGCATCGGCTGGGCTAACATCCCAAGCAATGTGATCGGGGCACCACTGACTGGGATAACATCCCAAGTAATGAGTTCGGGGCAGCATCAGCTGGGATAACATCACAAGCAATGTTATCGGGACACCACTGGCTGGGCTAACATCCCAAGCAATGTGATCGGGGCACCACTGACTGGGATATCATCCCAAGTAATGTGTTCTGGGCAGCATCGGCTGGGATAACATCACAAGCAATGTTATCGGGGCACCACTGGCTGGGATAACATCCCAAGCAATGTGATCGGGGTAGCACTGGCTGGGATAACATCCCAAGTAATGTGATCGAGGCAGCATCGGCTGGGATAACATCCCAAGCAATGTGTTCGGGTCAGCACTGGCTGGGATAACATCCCAAGTAATGTGATCGAGGCACCACTGGCTGGGATAACATTTCAAGTAATGTGATTGGGGCAGCACTGGCTGAGATGACATTTCAAGTAATGTGATCGGGGCAGCACTGGCTGAGATGACATCCCAAGCAATGTGATCGGGGCACCACTGGCTGGGATAACATCTCAAGTAATGTGATCGGGGCAGCACTGGCTGAGATGACATCCCAAGTAATGTGATCGGGGCAGCACTGGCTGAGATGGCATCCCAAGCAATGTGATTAGAGGGATGACGAAGCCCCCTTGACCAGACTCATCAATAAGGGATCTAAGCAATGTTTTTTTTCCGATGCCCTCAAAATTGCTAAAAATAGTTCATTTTTTTTAATAAAAGCCAAATGTTTGCCCAATATCAGACATGCCCATCATTAGCAAGGTTTTGGAAAAGATATTATACTCGATTATATATTCACTTGAATCACTAAAGTTTCCAGGCTATCAAAACGACAGATCGCGCATTTATTAAAATTCACTGGAGATTTTATTGATGGTTTCGACAGTGGGAGTCACTCCGCAACATTTATAGACTTATTGAGTTAGCATAAACAATGATCTGTCAATGCCCTTAATATAGGAGCATAACGAAAGGGTAGGTCATTGAACTAAACACTTATTGAGTTAGCATAAACAATCATCTGTCAGAGCCCTTAATATAAGAGCATAACGAAAGAGTCGGTCATTGGACTTGACACTCATTGAGTTAGCATAAACAATCATCTGTCAGCGCCCTTAATATAAGAGCATAACGAAAGAGTCAGTCATTGGACTTGACACTTATTGAGTTAGCATAAACAATGATCTGTCAATGCCCTTAATATAAGAGCATAACGAAAGGGTAGGTCATTGAACTAAACACTTATTGAGTTAGCATAAACAATCATCTGTCAGAGCCCTTACTATAGGAGCATAACGAAAGGACTTTAAATTTAACCTTTCTTGTCTGCGTTGATGACGCATTAACCCTTGCGAGAGGTTGTCGAAGATACTATTGCGATGTGATTGCTAATGTGAATAATCAGTTGGATCACATTGCAAACTGGTTCACATCAAAAAAGTTTACTCCTAGTGACAACAAGACGCCGGATATGATATTTTCCTGAAGGAAGATACCCGTTCCTAACACAATGGTGAAATTAGACTGCCAACTATTCTAAGTGTGGCAAAAACAGTCTCTCGATGTAGGAATGGTCCTTAGACTTGCCTGGGATGATCACGTCTCTTTTGTGGTCGGGTAAGTTTTCAAATCGTGTGGCATCCTTTGATAAATTCAAAATTGTCATTTGGAGATTTGGACAACTTTTGCAAAAAGTAGTTTGTGTTTCAATCTTATTCATCCCATTCTGACTTACTGTATAAACGTGTATGCTTCTACCTACGTAACCAACCTATGACCTAGCGTTCTTGATCAAACGAGTATCATTAGAAGACATTCACATGCTAGCAGACGTGACCACACTTTGCCTCTCTTTCGTCAATGGAATATACTGCTACACTGTCACATCATTACCTTCTTCACTGCAGTGTTTGTATGCAAAGATTTTCTACTTTGACTCACATTGATAACTATTATTTGATTATCCTTACGTCAATCTTTGTAGCAATACGGATTTACAAAATCCCCATGACATTTCAACACAATGTCAATTGTTTTTTAAATACATAGTTGCTCAATTTTGGAATCCAATTTCTACAGATATTGGATAATAATATTTATTGATTGGTCTGATTCACCTGTAAATTAATTTACTACCTTTACATATAAGTTCATACAATGTAAATTAAATAAGCAAATATTGTCATCAAAACAGCTTACGAATACTTCCAATTTGTAATTTTACTTTGATAGGAAAAATTATTCCCAAAACATTAAAAACACTCCGACAGTGTCTCATCCAGTCTCTCAGCGTCGCTTCCAGCATCTCGTTTGACGTGCTTTCGTCGTACATTCCAGTTTCTCATTCAGTGTCTCTTTCAGTCTCTTTCAGTGCCTGGCTCATAACGTAAAGTCTACTAATAAAAATTGCATGAGAAATTTGTTCGAACAATGGAAATGTAGCTGTTCCTGCACGTAAAACATGATTATCATTGCACCAGATTACTCATATTGAATGCACCTATCAGTCAACTAAAAAAAACACCGGTGGACAACGCTTGTCTGATACTAATGAAACAGCGTGTCTGATACTAATGAAACAGCTTGTCTGATACTAATGATACAGCGTGTCTGACACTAATGAAAGAGCTTGACTGATTCTAATGAAACAGCGTGTCGGATACTAATGAAACAGCTTGTCTGATACTAATGAAACAGCGTGTCGGATACTAATGAAACAGCTTGTCTGATACTAATGATACAGCGTGTCTGACACTAATGAAACAGCGTGACTGATACTAATGAAACT
>SDVV010001511.1:0-25497 GCA_016164225.1 Gammarus roeselii
TAATAGGTTAATAATGTTAATAGGTTACATAAATAGAACGTTTTCACACTACCTTAGGCATTCGCATTTCAATGCTGGGCATGCTAGATTGCAATTCGATTGCATTTCATGTTGCACGTATGCATTTTCAATGCTAGTTCTCTGAATGTTTGAGTATTGATAACATACACCTATAAGATAATTTTTTTATTGATAATAAATCTAACAGTAACATTATAATTTACATGCAGTATCAAAGGTTAAACCCCACACTTTCTTGCACGAATGTTGAGTTCCGGACACATTCATGATGAATTTTTCAACCTTGGCGTTATTTAAATGTCGTTCGCTGTTGTTCAATTTACACGTTGCATAGATTCAACTAGTTTAATGTTATTTTCTTAGATTGTATTATCTCTGTTTTACTCTTGCAGTAACTCCTTCTTTCGCTATCTCTGTTGTGAGCTATCGGACGCAGAAAAATGTGCACAATAAACAGGTGACTGAAACATTCTTCCAAAAGGAGAGAGAACCCATTATGGATTTATTTCAAGATGCAAATTATTTGCTCCGTGTGAATAGGATTGCCTATAACAATGGAAGCATTTCGTTATAATTCTCTCGCTTTGTAAAAGTAGGCGAGATTGCTCTTCCATGTTAAATCCATGTTTACATCAGCATCATCACCCATCCGTATAATTGACTCATTCTTAGCGGTTAGATGCTTGGTACCAGCTTGATATTGAATTTAGGCATTATTCTGTGCATTTTTCAGTCTATTTAATATGTATATAATATCGATAGGAATAGTATGGTACATTAGTTTGGCAGTTAACGGGTCGATGTTTGTATTTTGGGTTGATACAGCAGCTTTGCTACGAGAAGTTATCTACCCCATAACGTATTATCTAGTTATGAACCAGATATATCAGTGTTAACATATATCCGCATGTTTAAAATGATTCGTTATCAAGCGTATATAGACTGTTCGTGTAGTCGTATCTCTATTTTTTGTTTGTATGTCGAGTATCGGTTGGATGTTCTACAGCGAGAGTAGCTGAACGATATGGATTTATTCTAAGTTATTATATTGTGGTATGTATACATAGTAATGATCGGTTGATATATGTTGAATTTGTATTGTTTTCGGCATTTTGAATAGTTACCTCATAGAGTTGTACGAATTTTTAGGATATGTTAGGTTTGCATGTTCCATGTAGAACATTACTTCAGGCATAATTGGTCGGTTATTGCATCATTTTGGACCGAGTAGGAGAATAATTTCATCAGATTTGTATATACTATAGCGTGTTCGTGTAGGAGTACTCCACATCATTTACTAAAGGTTTCAGCGTATGTTGCTCGCATCTCTGGGCAACTTATTCACGTTAGTTTTTGGTTGGTTACATGCTAGTTTTTTTTTCTCGTACATCACGGTTGTAATTCTATGTTATGGGTATGGTAGAGATTTGATCTTCCTGCTTTATTATAATTTGACCGTTTTAGTGTATTTCATTCAGTTTTGTATGTTCACTGTTGAGTTTCCATCTTCGATGCAAGGTATTGGATATTTTGTTCAATTATAGGAATATTACGTTTGTACCGGCAATGTAGAACATTATTTCAGGTGTAATTTAGTTACATGTTGTATATTTTTTATTGTTTTATACATATTTTCACTTCCTGGTACAATGCTTGACTTAGATATTATGGATATAGAACATTCGATTCGTTACGAACTTGGTCTTGTTGTAAGCTTATTGTATATTTCATGTAGGACCATACTTCAATATTTAGAAAAAGTTAGTGTCCCCTAGGTCAAAGCTCGTTGAGTTTACGTTTATTTGTATAAGTAGACCGATTTACTATGATATATACCCTAGTGTATTACAATTTTTGCTGTCACTCAGAGCAGAGTACAGATATACGTAGTTATTTTATTATTGCTGTATGATTTTTCCACGATGATCATAGGAATGTATGTTCAAGAGGTTTGAATCCGTACTGAATCTTTGGGGAAATTTTGTTATTAAACCCTAGGAAGTGTTTCGTTTAACGTTTTAGAAGACGATTTACTGGATGGATTGGTCCTGGTGTCCAGGCGGCTTACACTCTTTGGCGGTCATTTGGAGTTCGTCCTTGTTCAATGTGATTTTGTAAGTTGTTGTGGATGTCGGTCTTGAGTTCCATGAGTTTGTTAAAGAGTTTATGCGACAAGCTGCAGATTGTTGTAGTGATTTACTTTGGTCGTCAGTGCAAAGAAGCCACGATTTTTATGGCCACACTCTTTGAGACTCATGTCAGGCTCATTCATGACGACTGTACCTGTGTATAGATTCTTGGTTATGTCCAGGATGTGACTTTGCTCGACGTTGTTCGGAGATGATGGACTAAACAGATGCATGGTATGTCTGAAGTATTGTACCATGACTGGGGTCTTTTCTCTAAATTTGTTTAATATCAGTGGTAGATTGCTGTGAAGTAACCTAGTGAAGCATTTTAGAGTTCGTTGTTATGACACAGTGGGCTTTGATTTTGTACTACTAGAGGCTTATCATCAGTAAGGTCTAGGAATTTGTTTTAGATTTGAACGAATACCGTAGTATCATTAATTTATCATGCATGAACTTGGTGTTCGTTTTAAATGTCAGATATTTTTGGTATAACTGTTATGCTGGTATGTTATTAGTATACGATCTTAGGCATGAACCAGATCACATGGTAATTGGAGTAGGATTTATCATCTGGGTGTGGTAGGATACACCGCATATAACAGTTAATCATTGTCTGTTAGAAGAGAGTAGAGAATCATATGTAGCTATCTAATAGATGTTGTTGTTGTATGTTTTTGTTTGGTTATCATAGGATTATATCTGTATGACGTATAAATTTGCCTAATTTCATGGGAAAGTTGGGTAGAAAATACGCTTAATTGGATGTAATGTTTCAAAATTTGTTATGTTTTACCTCTCGAGATTAGATTTGGGTCCGATTCCAAGTCGTCTTGGAGAACAGATTTCTGTAGAGTGTTAGTGGTAAAATTCGTCATCCATTTAATTAACATTTTAATCTAGTTATCCGCTCGCATGTATTTACTAGATGCTTATTCCCGCGCGTCGTACCTTTTGCAGTTTATACACTTAGAAGGTATTGATTAATTCAGGCTTTGTTAAGAGATTGCGTTCCAATTCAGAATATCTGACTTATTCGAGAATTCACTATATTCACTGTAGCATTTTTCACCAGAGGTTTCTGATGATGACCGTAAACCTAACCCTATCCTAACCTATCCTAACCTATCCCAACCTATCCTAACCTATCCTAACCTATCCTAACCTATCCTAACCTATCCTAACCTATCCTAACCTATCCTAACCTAATCAAACCAAATTTTTTTTTTTTCCATTTTCATACTTAGCTTATGTATTTCTTCAATAATTTAAGCTTTATTCATATCAAATCCATACACTTGACTCTGTAGTTTATACCAATCTTCACCAGTTTATGTACCTATATATATACATTTATCACTTTGCTTGTTTCAAGTCCAGTAATATCGACTAGTTTCAAGTAATCTTAGATGATCGCTCATTAGTAGACTGTAGAGTTCTAAGCGAGTATGTAATCTTACCGCATATGTCAGAGATTGTTATGGGTGTTGAAGCGTTATCAAGTTTTATGTATGGTTTCACTGTTGGAATACGATTTTTTGTTGTAATGTTGGATGTTTTGCTCATACCATTTTCGTCTATTATAACGAATATTGAATGAATCCACTCTGATATTTTTACTGCAGATCTGTGATGTAAGGTCCACAGTCAACAAGATCTAGAAAATAAATTGTGCCTAAGGTGCATAATTAGCGAAATATGTATCGATGTACGACAACATAGATCAAATTATCAAGGAATGCAAATAGGATTGCCATACACTGCCAGATGCATAAATACCTAACCTATTTCAACCAATAGTTATGTAGTTTCATTCATGTTTGAAGCTTATGCATGGTATTGATATGCGTGAATCTCTCCACTAGGGCTGTATATTTAACATGTCATTGGCAGTTTGAATACACTTTTCCAATTTTGATCCAGCAAATATCCTTTTGCAGATAATTAAATTTCAGAATTTTATCGATATGTCCATTACATGATTGGATGACACTCAGCATATAGGTTCCAAAGGAACAAATTCACTTCATTTGCTGCGTTGTTTTTTCAATGTGGATCAGTTATACGCGATGCTAGATTCAAAATGCTGGTCAATCCAACCCAGCCTATATTGATATATTTTTCATTCAACTTTGATTGTTATGTATGGTATTTAGTCATTCTGTTATGCGATATGCATATCAAATCTCTCCACATGGCTATATTTTTTTTTTTAAATATCACGCTCCATGTACACACACGAACACTTTTGTACGCATTTACAGGGCGTTGGCGGCACTCTGCCGGCACATGTGCCAGTATAATGTAAGCGTATACAGGAGCCACGTCCGGCACATTGTAGACACACACACATTTGTACGCATATACAGGGTCGGTTAACATCTGTAGCGTTTTACCTCTGATCTGTGATTTTTCCCGTTAGATAAAAGTCCCTTGCTTTTGTTACAAGATATTTAATGTGGTTTAGTTTTTTACGTCATGTTAGGTTAAAAGATCTAGTCATCCTAACCTAATCTTACCAATAATTATAGATATTGTATTCAAGTTTCGTGCTTGCATATGACATTTAGTCAGTGCTTTATGCTTTATACATATCAAATCTATCCGCTTGACTTTACATTTTTGTTATAGCTTCCACTGGTTAACCTCACCAAGAATTGTGTCATCGTTCGAGACTTTTCGTGCTTACGTACGATATATCTTCCAGTGATTTAGGATTATACATGGCAAGTATCTCCACTAGGCTCAACATTTGATCTATCCTTTGCAGTTTTTAATACACTCTACTAATTTTGATTGAGTAAACACCCCCATTTTACTTTGATTGTATGGATGTTACGGGTAATTCATATTATTTTTGATTGGACACAATTCTACATCACTTTTACATGTTATTCACACCCATCAAAACCTAATCTAACCTTACGCATGGTATTCAGTCATTGTTATATAAATATGAAGCCCTCCACACGATTCTAAATATCACTTTAACATACATGTTATTTCTTTCGTTGTCACTCTCGACCCCAATATTAGTTAGCAGAGAGACCCTCGTCTTCAAGCTGAGATGGATTGAACAAACACTGGACCGAAAAACACTTCATCTCACACTAGGGTGTGTGTGTACCTATATGTTTTACACACCCAACCTAACCAAACCTATCATAACCATTATTTATATATTCATATTCAACTCTTCATGCTTATATAAGGAATTTATTTCAGTGATTTATGCTTCATTGATATCAAATCTCTCCACTTGACTACATTTTGATCTACCGTTAGCAGTTCGAATACATTCTTCCAGTTTTGATTTGGCATTTTTTCGTCCATTTGTTCGTAATATATTATGTCATTGATTGAATGTTATGGGTAATTCTTATTAATTATTTCTTCGATGCCTCCCATGCATTGCTTTTCAAACTCTGTATTTGTACCAGGTAAACTGTATTATACCAAATCTCTAGTCGGGGCTCGGTGATGATACAAGACGATAGTCTTGTTACGGATTCCACTGAACAACCTAACCAAGAATTATGTGTCATCGTTCGAGATTTTTTTCGTGCTTACGTATGATATTCAGTCTTTGATTTAGGATTTATACTTACAAAATATTCCACATGGCTCTCAATTTTTGATCAATCAGTTGTAGTATTAATACACTCCTCCAATTTGCTTGAGCAAAGATCCCATTTTAAACGTGAAATGTGTGAGTGTTATAGGTGATTCATATTATTTTGAATTTGACACAAATTTTACACCACTTTCACTTGTTAGTCGCATTTAACCCAACCTAACCTAACCTTTCATAACCATGCTCTTGTAAGTTACTCTGTTATTGTTTTATGCGTTTTACATGTGAAGCTCTCCACCAGGTTCTATTTATCAGTTACACCTAGATTATTTATTTGCATGATCACTCTCTACCATATTATTTGACAAATATCGCTCATTTTTAAACTTAGATTATTTGAATGTTATAAGTATATCATATTCGTAACCTGTTGCACACAAACGGACCCGTGGTCTCACACAAGGTTTTCTTATCTTGCATCAACATCTCCTGGCACTACAACTTCTATCGTCCTACGCGTATTATTTTCTAATTCAACTTCATTAATTTCATAATCTGGACCATGACTTTGTTTGAGATGATGTTATAAATTACTTGTCGATATATCTTTATTCACGTTTGTTTTCCTGCAAATTCAGTGCACACTCCTCATTCCTCCACTATTATTGAAAAGAAACACCAAAACAAACTATACTCTACCATTTCTCAAAATATCACAACGTCGACTATGTGTTTGTGCATGTGTATATTCAAGCGTAGTATATACGTGTAAGAGTTGTATAAAAATGTTTAAAATCTAAATTTTCAAAAAAATAAAATAAAAAATCGAGGCGCGGACCTTACTTTGATTGCCAAGTTATCACTTCAATAGACCGCTTTGGCTCTGTTATCCCTCGATTTTTTTTAATGTTATTGAAAACTTGGATGTCAAATCTTGTAATACATTTTTTAACTCATATACACGTATAAACGCTTGAACATACACGTGTACATCATAAATCACTAAAAGAAATATCTTACATATGCATGAAGAGTTGAATATAAATATATAATTAATGGTTAAGATAGGTTAGGTTGAGTGTGCAAAACATATAGGTACACACACACCCTAGTGTGAGATGAAGTGTTCGTTTGTGTGAAACTGGATACAAATATGAATTCTTTGTAACTTTCAATCAATCTAAGTTTGAACATGAGGGTCTCTCTGCTAACTAATATGGGGTCGAGAGTGACAACGAAATAAATAACATGTATGTTGAAGTGACATTTAGAGTCGTGTGGAGGGCTGCATATGTATATAACAATGACTGAATACCATACATAAGGATAGGTTAGGTGAGGTTTTGATTTATGTAAATGACATGTAAAAGTGATGTAGAATTGTGTCAAATCATAAATAATATAAATTACCTGCAACATTCATACAATCAAAGTTCAAAATGGGGGGTGTTTACTCAATCAAAATTGGAGTAGTGTATTAAAAACTTCAAAGGATAGATCAAATGTTGAGCCTAGTGGGGATATTTGACGTGTATAATCCTAAATCACTGGAAGAAATATCGTACGAAAGCACAAAAAATTTCGAACGATGACACATAATTCTTGGTTAGGTTAACCAGTGGAAGCTATAACAAAAATGTAGTCAAGTGGATAGATTTAATATGTATAATGCATAAAGCAACGACTGAAAATCTTGTAACAAAAGCAAGGGACTTTGTTCTAATGAAAAAAATCACAGATCAGAGGTAAAATGCTACAGATGTTAACCGACCCTGTATGTGCATACAAATGTGTGTATGCATCTACATAGTGCCGGGATCGACCCCTGCATACGCCTACATTTTGCCGGCACATGTACCGGCACAGTGTCGCAAACGCTTGTAAATGCGTTCAAAAGTGTTCATGTGTGTACATGGTGTGCGGTAATAAAAAAAAACGTAAAATATAATCGTGTGGAGTGATTTGATATGTATATCGCATAACAGAATGACTAAATACCATACATAACCATCTAAGTAGGAAGAAAACTATACAAATATTGGTTAGGTTGGGTTAGATTGATAACCTATTTGAAACTAACATCGCTTATAACCGATCCACATTGAAAACCTTGCAACAAATGGATTGAATTTGTTCTTTTGGAACCTATAAGCCGAGTGTCATCCAAGCATGTAATGGGGATACCGATAAAAATTCTGGAATCTAATCATCTGCAAAAGGATATTTGCCGGATCGAAATTGGTGAAGTTTATTCAAACTGTTAATGACATGTTAAATATACAATCCTAGTGGAGAGATTCATACATATCAATACCATAAATAAGCTTCAAACTTGAACGAAACTACATAACTATTGGTTAGAATAGGTTAGGTTAGGTATTAATGCATCTGACAGTGTATGGCAATCCTTTTTGCATTCATTGATATTTGAATTATGTTGTCGTACATATATATATATTTCAATAATTATGTACCTCATGCATGATTTATATCTTAGATTTCGTTGACTGCGGACCTTACATCACAGATCTGTAGTAAAATTGTATGAGTGGATTTATTCAACAAATTCTTTATAATAGACGAAAACAGTAAAACCATACATAAAACTTTCTAATGCTTTAACACCCATAACAATAACTGACATAAGCGGTAAGCTTGCATAATCGTTTTGAACTCTACAGTCTACTAACGAGCGATCACCTAACATTACTTGAAACTAGTCGATATTACAGGACATGTAACAAGCAAAGTGAAAATATATATATGTAGGTACATAAAGTGGTTAGGATTGGTAAAAAAACTACTGAGTCGAGAGGATAGATTTGATGTGAATAAAGCTTAAATCAATGAAAAAATACATTACATAGGTATGAAAACGGGAAAAAATATAATCCTTAGTTAGAATAGGTTAGGATAAGTTAGAATGGGTTAGGTTTACGGCCATCATCAAAAACCTTTAGTGAAAAATGCTACAGTGGATATAGGGAATGCTCGAATAAGTCAGATATTCTAAATTGGAACGCAATCTCATAACAAAGCCTGAATTAATCAATAACTTCTAAGTGTATAAACTGCAAACGGATCACAAACAGTTATATAAGTAAGACGCGCGGGAATAAGCATCTAGAAACTACATGCCAGCGGATAACATAATTGAGATGTACATTAAATTATTGAATTTTTTTATCACTAGCACTCTACCCAAATCCGGTAGATTAGTTCTCCAAGACGACTTGGAACCGGACCCAAATCCAATGTCGAGAGGTAAAACATACCAAATTTTGGATCAATAAATCCACTTAAGCGTATTTTATACCCAACATTCCATAAAATTAGGAGAATTAAACGTAATGCAGATATATTTCTATGATAAACAAACGGAAACATACAACAACAACTATAAAATAGCTAAATAAGATTCTCCACACTACCTTAACCGATAATGATTAACTATTATATACGGTATGTTCTACAACACCCAGATAACAAATCCTACTCCAATATCCCACGCGATCCGGTTCATCACTAAGATCGTAGTACGTAACAGCATAACAGTTATACCGAAAATATCTGACTCAACAATGCTTTGCTAGGTCACTTCTCAGCAATCTACCACTGATATATAACAAATTTAGAGGTAACACCCCAGTCATGGTACAATACCTCAGACATACCATGCATCTGTTTACTCCATCATCTCTGAGCAACTTCGAGCAAAGTCACATCCTGGACATAACCAAGAATCTATACACAGGTACAGTTGTCATGAATGAACCTGACATGAGTCACAAAGAGTGTGACCATAAAAATCTGGGCTTCTTTGCACTGACGACCTAAGTAAATCATTGCAACGATCAGCAGCTTGTCGCATAACCTCTTTAACAAACCCGTGGAACTTAAAACCGACATCCACAAGAACTTACAAAATCACGTTGAACATGGACGAACTCCAAATGACCACCAAAGAGTGTAAACCGCCTCTACACCAGGTCCAATCCTTCCAGTAAATAGTCTTCTGAAACGCTAAACTAAACACTTGCTAGGGTTTAAGAAAAAAAATCCCACATAGATGCAGTACGGATTTAAACCTCACGAACATACATTCCTATGATTATCGTGGAAAAATCATACAACACTAATAAAATAACTACGTAATTCTCTTCTCTGCTCTAAGTAATATTAAAGTTTCTAATAATACAATACACTAGTAAGACGGTTCACTTATACAAAGAAACGTAAACACAACAAGCTTTGGCCTCGGAGGACTCTCTAACTCCTCCTAAAAATTGAAGTATGGCCCTACAATAAATATACAATGAGCTAACAACAAGACCAAGTTTTTAACAAATCGAATCCTCTATATCTATAATATTCACGGCAAAATTTGTACCAGGATGTGAAAAAATCTATAAAACACTTAAATTATACAGCATGTAACTAAACTACACCTGAAATAATGTTCTACATTGCAGATACAAACGTAATATTCCTATAACTGTATAAAGTACCCAATACCTTCCATCGAAGATAGAAACTCAACGGATAACATACAAAACTGAATGGAATATACTAAAACGGTCAATTTATAATAAAGCAAGAAAATTAATTCTCTATCATACCCTCAAACATACATTAAAAACCATGATGTACGAGAAAAAAAACTAGCATGTAACTAACCAAACAACTCAGGTGAATAAGTTGCCCAGACATGCGAGCAACACGCTGAAACCTATAGTAAATGATGTGGGGTACTTCTACACGAACACGCTATAGTATATACAAATCTGATGAAATTATTATCCAACTCAGACCAAAATGATGCAATGACCGACCAATTATGAATGAAATAATGTGCTTCACGGAAGATGCAAACCAAAAATATCCTAAAAATGTCTATAACTGTGTGAGGTAACTATTCAAAATTCCAGAAAACAGTACAAAATGAACATATATCAACCGATCATTACTAAGTATACATACCACAATATAATAACTTACAATAAATCCATATCGTTCAGTTACTCTTGCTATAGGGCATCCAACCGCAATCCCCGCCACGAGGTCAGACAAAGGACCAAACCTGCAGGGCACAGGGAAAGCAAAAAAGTGAAGACACCTGAGGCACGGGACGGCAGGTGAAGACAATGCGACCGGAAGTGTGCATGCCTATCGCAAGAAAAAAAACATGAAAGACAACACTTACAACTAGAAAAAACACAGAAAAAAATACATTTATATATAGGTACACAATACAACAAACAATGGTATAGCTGCATACATACTTCAACAAATGCACACATCCAAATAAGATCAACAAGCAAACCTAAAGGATAGATTTGTTCATACTACTCACCAAAAAGACTAGCTATATAAACAGAAAAGAAAGCATCAGTCATTCATAATAAAAGGAAAGAATGTGCGGAATTGATGAAAGAATACCACAACATCCGCCGGCAAAGAATTCCACAAGGCTATACGTCTACTTTTAAATAATCGCTTTCTCACATCTGTTCTGCATCGTGGAGGAAGAAGTTTTTACCCGTGGCCGCGGGTAGGAGCATCACGAGCAGCGGTAAACATTCCTGACAACCCTACTTCAACACTGCCTCCAACATAATCTTCCGAAAATGTTTTGTAGTATTTAATGAGATCTTATCTCACCAGCCTCCCATAAATTGAAACAAATTCAAACTTGACAGGCGATTTGCCTAGAACATATCCTCAAGTCTACTAACCTTCTTATTCCGACGACGCTGAACAGATTCAAGCATCTTCAGATCAGCAATAAACTCCAAATTCCAAACACAAGAGCAACAGTCTAGCATAGGGCGGATATGCGACATAAAAAGTGATACCATGAAGTCTGGACCCTTGTTAACAGTGGACCTCAGTAAGTTATTAGCCAGACCTGGAACTTTATGTACGACAGCATGAATTTGACTATGAAACTTCAACTTGCTATCAACAATGACACCGAGGTCTCTGTGAGACTCTACAAATGACAAAGGATTACCACCAAAACTATACTGAACCGCATCACCCAGGTTCAACCAATCAAAGTTACCACGGAACAAACGCCACACCACACACTTGCTGGCATTCAACATCAGGTTCCGTGATGAGGCCACAGCATGAATTAGATTTCAATCCCGCTGCAAGGAAGCAACACCCCGTTATATGTCACCCAAGCTTTCTTTGTAAAACTGCAGGTACAATTTAAAATCATCAGCAAAGGCATCAACCCCACATGACACAAATGAGGAGATGAAGTTGACATAAAGAAGAAACAATATCGGGCCAAGTACTGAACCCTGTGGCACACCACTGCCAACGGCCCTAGGACCACTAACTGCTCCCCCACAAACAACTCTAATTTCCCTGGCAGTCAGGAAACTAGATATCTAGAACAGCTGAGTGGAAACCCCCAGACACTGCAACTTCTGCAACAACACAGAGTCGAACACAACCTCAAACGCCTTAGAGAAATCAAGAATAACCACATCTACAACAAGACCCTGGTCCACCCGCCGATACACATCTCCGTAAGTGAGTAAGAGCTGATCCTCAGTTGCCCTCCCCTTTCGAAAACCAAACTGATCTTCAGAAAGGATCCCATTAGCCCATCACACGCTCCCTTGACTTGCAGCAAGCTGAAGTCTAACTCACTGGGCGATAATTTAGGGGGTCATATCGATATTTGGCTTTGTACAAGGAAACAACCCTAGCAAATTTTCACAAATGAGGTAAAGAACCTTCCTCCATTGACATATTAAAAATCAGGCACAGTGGATAGGCCAACTCAGAAGAACAAGACTTCAACAGCAATGGATGTAGATCATCTGGTCCCATGCATGAATTACCATCAAGTTGAGAGAGGATCAACTGCACATCTGCAGGTCTGACTACAATGTCTTTCATCACATTATCACACACCTGGTGGAAAGCAGGAGAAGTGGGATCTAGACAAGCATACACTGATTAAAAACTAGAGGCAAATATCTCACTCATCAAATAGGGATCAGTCACCACATCACCATTTTTCTTCTCCAAAGGACCCACAGAAAGAGAACCGATCTTTTTCATTCGTATATACGAGTGGAACAATTTTGGCTTGGATTTAATTTGGTCAACAAGAGACTGCTCATATTAAGAGAGACTCTAGTTAGCATAGTTCCGGCATCTAACATTCAGGTCATTAAACTCTGACAGCGCAACAGCAGTAAGCGCGTGATTTCGTCCAAAAATTTCCCTCATGCGCTTGAACTCACCCACGCTTTAAATTTACTTCTCAACAACCAGGGTGGAGCAGATGTCGACCACAGAGGGCGAGGTTCACCCAAACGAACCAACACATATTTTTGCACACGAGTACAAAGGATAGCATGCATATATGAAAAACACTCAACAGTCAGAATCAAATACAAGGGCCCAATTAACCTCTCTGAGAGCAGACTTTATTAGATTGTACTCTCCTCAACGCCAGAGGTAAGTTGAAGCATTTTCAGGTTGTGACTAAGACACAAAAGTCTAGAAGACCATATGATGGACGAAGATAAACCACCAAACAGAAGACATCCACATCTGTATAGTGGACAGCAGCTACAATAGGCTGTGGAGTATTGATTTAGCTTTGTAAATACAGACACCATGCTTCCGTGATATGTCATCAGTATCACCGCGGATGATATCATAGCATGGAATGTCAACAAGAGAAGATGGAATACCAGGCAACAGCCATGACTTAGCAATTCCAACAACATAAAACTTAAGCCTGTTAATATGAGTACCAAGGAAATCTATTTTATTGATCAGAGAATTCAAATTCGCAAAGCCAAAATTCAAAATGCAAAATTCATCCAACTTATGCTCTAGGTTGAACTGCCTGGGGAAGGAATCAAGGCGTTTAAATGTGGAGATTTCCTACCACCCCTCCCCCTCCAAACCATCCTGCCTCTCTCATTTGAGGAGCCTGCAACTGCACTGGCTCCAATCGCAGAACTGCACAGAGGAGGAAAAGCATCAACACTAAGCTTTGGGCAATCAACAGTCTGACTGAAAACACGATTCACAGAACCACTACTCCATGACTACCTCATAGCTATACCAAAAAAATCGAGATAAGACTACCCGAACAGTCTACATACGCTTGATGACGAATAATTTGGAACATGCGGATATGTGGTAACACATATATATCTGGTTCAAAACTGGATAATGCGTAATGGGGTAGATAGATTCTCGTAGCAAAGCTGCTGTACCAACCCATAATACAAACATCGACTTGTTTACTGCCAAACTAATATACCATACTATTCCTATAGATATTATATACATATGAAATAAACGACCTAAAAAACACAGAACATTGCCTAAATTCAATATCAAGCTCGTATCAAGCATCCAACTGCTAAAAATGAGTCCATTATACTCTTGGGTGATGATACCGATGTTAACATGGATTAAACATGGAAGAACAATCTCACCTACTTTTCCAAAGCGAGAGAATTGTAATGAAATGCTTCTATTGATAAATACAATCCTATTCACACTGAGCAAATAATTTGCATCTTGAAAATAATCCATAACGGGTTTTTCCTCCTGTTGAAGGAACGTTTTAGTCACTTGTTTATTTTGTATCTTTTTCTGCGTCCGATTGCTCACATCAGAGAAATCGAACGTATGAGTTACTGCATGAGTAACTAAAACAGAGGGCAGGAGTACTGATAACACAATCGCAGAAAATAACATTAAACTAATTGAATCTATGCCACGTGTAAATAGAACAACAGCGAACGACGTAGAAATGATACCAAGGCTGATAAATTCATCATGAACGTGTCCGATAATCAACATTCGTGCAAGAAAGTGTGGGGTTTTAACCTTTAATGCTGCATGTAAATTATTGTGTAACTGTTAGATTTGTTATCAATTAAAAAAAATTCTTATAAATGTATATATCAATACCCCCTAAACATTCAGAAGACTAGCATTGAAAATGCACATGATATGCAATTGAATTGCAATACAGTATGCCCAGCATTGAAATGCGATTACCTAAGGTAGTGTGAAGAAGTTTTATTTATATAACCTATTAACATGGATAACCTATTAGAATATATCACCTATAAACAAACGAATAATCCAAAAGCTGTATCCGTCCGTATGAGTCATTCACCTCCGCTCCCATTCCCGTGCCCCACCTTCGCGCCACTGTCTCCGGTCAAAATGGTCGCCCGTCCGTACGCCCGCCGATAAAACTGCCTCGAATTGCGTTTCGTACCAATATACTCTATTTCGGTATCTGCGTTAAACCTGCTCAGTATCTACGTTAAACCTAATTTGCATCTACGTTAAACCTACTCTATATCCATGTTAAACTTACTCTGCATCTGGGTTAAACCTACTCTGTATCTGCGTTAAACCTACTCGGAACCTACGTTTAACCTACTCGGAATCTATCTACGTTAAACCTACTCGGAATCTGCGTTGAACCTACTCGTACTCTACGCCGCGCCTACTTTGTCACTCTTCAGTTGCTCTACGGGGGAGTCTGCATTAACTTCGCGTTGGGACTCCGGTGGAAAACGGATACAACTACTACTACTACTCAATTTGATCAGCACTCTCCCGTACACTTACTGACAACACATAACAAACAGATACCTCTAGTGTTGCTGTATTCTTTTTTATCTCCTTGCCCTTATACAACGGAACGATGCTAGCACTGCGCCACTCAATCGGCACCATGTCCGACAGGGTAGCCTCACCAGCCATTCGACCATCGTTACTCCACACTTTTCCAGACACTCAATCGCCACGTCATCCAAACCAGGGGTTTTGAATGCTTTCATCACCTCTACCGCCTCCTGCACCTCATCCCTAGCAGCAAG
Organism: Gammarus roeselii; assembly: GCA_016164225.1. Taxonomy (NCBI): domain Eukaryota; kingdom Metazoa; phylum Arthropoda; class Malacostraca; order Amphipoda; family Gammaridae; genus Gammarus; species Gammarus roeselii. The sequence goes on from SDVV010001511.1 coordinate 15,615, forward strand.
TATCTCTCCTATAACCTGTATCCGTGCACCATCACCCACAATAACTATGTCAGCCTCTTTGACATCCTCGACAATCAATAACTCATTAAATACTCACCCCATCTAATACGTACCTCACTACTTTCCAAAATCTACAGGCCGTTTTCATCTTTCACCACCTCCTCCGTTTCGGCCTCTCCATTACACAACCGTCTGCAAAACTTAGCATCAGCCTCCCCTTTGGCTCTTCTCGACACCCGCTTCACCTCTTTTCTCGTTTCTTTTTTGCTTTCGTGTCAGAAACTCAACGTGACGAATACAAAAGAGGAACCAAAGTTTGAAATGTTCTTTCTCTGGCCAAATGAACCGAGGAAGGAGTTCTGATTTTTGTCGGGACACCGAAAGAGTTTGCCAGTTTCGGGTTTTCTGTTAAGCGGCAGCATGAGCCGACAACAGTAACTGTCTTCTGAGGAGAAATTCATTCACTAAAAATAGTCGATATTATAGTATAAGCAGTTAAATCGTGTTCCAATGATAACATTTTTATGCGAAACATGTGTCACACATAAAACTTTGTTTACCAATTTAAATCCAAATTTCTTCCTCTGAATCGTTTGTTCCTTATCCGAAGACCTTACTTTTTCATAGCAATATCACGATCACTGCTCTATAATTCAGCAGAAATATTTCAGAGCAGAATTTGTACTCTGCCGAATGTTCAACCTCAAATTAGCTCGTGCAGGGCAGCTCTCGCAGCCACCACATCCTCGGGATACTGACCGGTGGCTAGTTTGCATTTATATTCAACTGAAACCAAATCGGTCCAGGCTGTCTAATGTTTGAAAATGATTGTAGATTAAATGATGTTTTTGCTACGAGAATTCATTTAATGTGATGTAACGAAGCGGAAAGAAAAAAGCTTCTCAAGAAAGGAAAACTTTGATATATCCACACCATATTCATGAGTGTCATAAAGCGCCTCCTTAAAAACCTGTCCCCAGTTGTTTTCAGTTGTTGCGGGAACTTGATCGCATTCGTTTGTTCCATCGAACTATCACACTCCATGTGCTACCATAATATCTTGTTCGATAAAATTGTACCCTTGATTTAACGAGTGTTCTTGATTTAAGGTAAACTATCTAAAGCACCAGAATGCCACCAGGCATCTCGGGAATGATGCCTTTATAATTACATCTTTACTGTTCGTCAATGTGGAGGACCTTTCTGAAATGAAGTGTCTGTTTGATTAATATAGTTTTAATAATTTACCCTGCATGAAACACTGATTTTACGAGTTCAACATGTCAACCCCAAAAAAAAAACATGTCCAATTTTTTTTTTAACAATCTCCAACCGTTTCATTGGCGTTAAAGTGGGCACGTATTCCCTCGAGAAGCGGGTAGTAATATATAACAGAATTGAACGTGTTTGGATGTCAATTACCATTACTCCTCTGATAGAAGAAGTATCAGTGTTTGGATGTCAATTACCATCACTCCTCTGATAGAAGTGGTAACAGTGTTTGGATGTCAATTACCATCACTACTATAATAGAAGTGGTATCAGTGTTTGGATGTCCATTAACATCACTCCTCTGATAGAAGTGGTATCAGTGTTTGGATGTCAATTACCATCACTCCTCTGATAGAAGTGGTATCTGTGTTTGGATGTCAATTACCATCACTCCTCGGATAGAAGTGCTATGAACATTAATATTGTCGAAGGACGTTCAAGAAAATTCCTGCCATCATATAGGCTCCTATCCGTTCAGTTTTGTTCGTCTGTCCAAATGCACTCTCTCCATCTTTTCGCCGGTAATAAGCATCATGACTAGCAATAATAATAATAATAATAAATGCACCTGCGGTAGCCATTCCTGGCCACGGCCGGCCTGTGGGGCTGCTCTTCCTGGCCACGGCGGCCTATGTGACTGCCCTTCCTGGCCACAGTGGCCTAAAGAGCTGCTCTTCCTGGCCACGGCGGTCTGTGTGACTGCCCTTCCTGGCCACGGCGGTTTGTGTGGCTGCTCTTCCTGGCCAAGGATGCCTTTGGGCTTTCTCTTGCTATCCACGGCGGCCTGTATGACTGCTCTTCCTGGCCACGGCGGCATTTGTGACTGTCCTTCCTGGTCATGGTGGCCTAAAGGGCTGCTCTTCCTGGCCTCGGCGACCTGTGTGACTGCCCTTCCTGGCCACTGTGGCCTGAAAAGCTGCTCTTCCTGGCCATGGCGGCCTGTGTGACTGCCCTTCCTGGCCACGGTGGCCTGAAGGGCTGCTCTTCCTGGCTACGGCGGCCTGTGTGACTGCCCTTCCTGGCCACGGCGGCCTGTGTGATTGCCCTTCCTGGCTACGGTGGCCTGATAGGCTGCTCTTCCTGACCACAGCGGCCTGTGGTACTGCAATTCCTAATCACGGCAGCCAGTGAGGCTGCGGCGGCATATGCCTGGCTGCCTTTCCTGGCCACGGCGAACTGTGAAGCCCCGACTTCCAGCCTTGCACTGGGGAATGTCAGGTTGCCTGTCCTGGTCATGTACTGCCGTCTGTGGGGCTGTCATTCCAGGTTACTGCAGTCTTTCGGGTTTTCCTTCCTGGCCATTGCAGGATAAAGAGCTATCATTCCAAACCACTTCTTCCAGTGGGGCTGCAATTCTAGGTCACTGCGGGCTGTGGGGTTACAATTTCGAGCCATATTTGCCTGTGGGGCTGAAATTCGAACATGGCTATGCACTGCTACTGAAATTTGAAAAAAAATCATCCAATGTGAATGACATGAGGCAATAGAGCGGACAAAAAATGATTTCAAGTAAACCGTCGGTTGGAAAATGGGAAACCAAGTCCTCCTACGGAAGAGACCAAATGTTCGTCAATCGCTGGGGCACCGGACACTCATGGATAACTCGCTACCACATAATGGATATAGACATGGACTTAGACGCGCCACCTTGCCCTGTTGCCACCTGGTGGCAATCAGCGTGAGACACTTACTGATAGATTGCAACTAACTAGCAGCATCCCGACAAGCCTTCTTAAATCCCCCGAGCAACCTACAAAACTTACTCAGTAAAATAGCCTACCGGAAAAAGCTAATCGCTTTCGGAAAACATACCGGACTATACGGAGCCGTGTACAGTCCAAAAATCGATGCAAGCAGAGTAGAATCTCCACCCCGCAATGCACAGAGACGATAAACTGTAGGTAGCTGCGTTTAAACCCTTTCCGTTCCTGTGCGCACCAATATGCGTATGTACCATAATTTAAATGTTTATTTCTTATAAACTCTGCTTAGGCCAATGTTTTCGCTAGCGAAGGTGTCCGAACCTTCCAGAATCGATGTACCTCGTTCCCGACGTGGGAGCTCGCGATGACTCGAATTGAGACTCCGGTGGAGATGAGCCCGAAATCAGATCGACATCTGCAGAGGAGCATCTGCAGAGGAGCATCTGCAGAGGAGCATCTGTAGAGTAGCATCTTTAGAGGAGCATCTGTATAGGAGAATCTGTATAGGAGAATCTGTATAGGAGAATCTGTAGAGGAGAATCTGTACAGGAGAACCTGTAGAGGAGAATCTGTAGAGGAGCATCTGTACAGGAGCATCTATTAAGGAGCATCTGTAAAAGAGCATCTGTAAAAGAGCATCTGAAAAGGAGCATCTGAAAAGGAGCATCTGAAAAGGAGAATCTGAAAAGGAGCATCTGAAAAGGAGCATCTGAAAAGGAGCATCTGAAAAGGAGCATCTGAAAAGGAGCATCTTTTTAAAGGAGCATCTGAAACGGGGCATCTGAAAAGGAGCATCAGAAAAGGAGCATCTGAAAAAGCGCATATTAAAAGGAGCATCTATAGAGGAGAATCTGTAAAGGAGAATCTGTAAAGGAGAATCTGTAAAGGAGCACTGTAAAGGAGCATCTGTAAAGGAGCATCTGTAAAGGAGCATCTGTAAAGGAGCATCTGTAAAGGAGCATCTGTTAAGGAGCATCTGTAAAGGAGCATCTGTAAAGGAGCATCTGTAAAGGAGCATCTGTAAAGGAGCATCTGTAAAGGAGCATCTGTAAAGGAGCATCTGTAAAGGAGCATCTGTAAAGGAGCATCTGTAAAGGAGCATCTGTAAAGGGGCATCTGTAAAGGAGCCTCTGTAAAGGAGCATCTGTAGGGGAGCATCTGTAGATGAACATCTGGTTACAACAAAGCTATGAGAAATATTTCGGCATGGAACCGGTGATTGTAATTGTATTCGTCACTACAAAATTAGATCGAATATGTAACCGTACGGAATAATTGGTATACTTCCAATGCAAAATTTCACCGAGGTTTCACCGCGTGAGAAATTTCCCCTAGAAGCAGTATTGATGATTCATTACCAGCAACCATGAGGCATCTGTGTTCCTAACCGCAATGTTGTCTACTGAACATTCCTAAATGAGCGTTACTGCTTGTTTTCAACCATCAACCTTAGAGAGGTACGCACAACGTTTACTGGTTATAAGTTACTCTAAGCGATCCCTGCTTTCAGTGCTTTCATGCGATTACTAGCCAGAATGTCCTTGAAATAAGTGTGAACAACCTCATCAAGGTCCCTGCTGAACATGGTGGCAATTTACTTACAATGGGTTAATATTTCATACCTTGTCATAGACTATATTCGACTCTACTGCTTAACAATAAATGTTGCCCGGGCCCTGCTCTAATAAAATATAACTTCAGTAAACTTTGGTTCTGTCACTGGATTAAAATAGTTTGAGAGTTTTATTTTCCTTCTGTGCATTCAGAAGACTAATAGAATAAATCTGTATCATTGTAGTTTCCAGAAATACCACATTCACAGATTATATACAGCGATCTTGTCTGTTTTTTTTCGCGTTTATAACTGGTTACAGCGTAGCTGCCACCTGATAGTCTTTTTTTCACCCACAGCGTTTATGGGCTGGCCTTAGATCAACTGAGAGACCGGCCAGAATGTCTCGCTTGAGGTCAGGAAGGCTCGGTCCTACAACCTCCGACTTCCAATGAAAATATATCATGAGGAGAGGCCCACACACTATACCCACTGAACAACCGAGATAGTTCAACCGTGGTGCAAGACCATTGTTGAACCAAATCGCAATCTATGAGGTTAAATTATGAGAACTTTTGATGTTTTTCTTGGTCAATCTTTCTTCAACCTGAGCTTAGTTGAACGCATTTTTCGAAATCATTAAAAAATCAAATGTAACTACGTACCTGCAAATATCTTCAGTTCCTAATTCAATCGTTAAAAATTTTGATCCACAAGTATTAATAAATAAAAATGTGTGTTGGAAAACGCAAATAAATGAACCAATTATATAATTACGAAACGTGTCAGTCATTAGTAACCGTTAATCAATTAATAATCTGATCATTTTTCTTGAGGTTTTTGCTGAAGGACAATGATATCCGTTCTTTTTCACTTCAGACACTCTTAGTCGGAATATATTAGAAAAAAAAAATCGACACTCGTTCCATTCACGTGTCAATTTGGCGTTCGGAACCTCTGCTATATTTAATTAATTATTTTCTGACGTAACTTCACACGTTAAGTTTGTGATTGAGTTTCCCACGTTAATATTGTGATTGTGTTTCACGCGTTAAATCTGTGTTGCATGCTGCACAAAGGATTTTAGGATTTAAGGTCCACAATTTATGCGCGGGCTGCCCTTCTTCCCAGCATGGATTATTCAGCTCAAAATAAAAATGTGTATTACCTTCCTGACCAAACATTGACCTAGAATAGTCAATTTAACCAATATAGTTCAACACACACATGAGTATTCAAACATCCCACTCTGCAATTTTCATTTTGTCTTACAATGAGGCCTACCCAATATTAAATGACCCACTCAAACTTATCAATTTGACGATAACACTAGGCCTATACCATTTCCATTGGAAAAAGCAGCCTGTATCCGGTGCTTGCCACCGCTATCGCCTCCAGGCCTCGCTCGTCTTTTCCCCTCGACCAAACCCGGCCATGAATAGAGCCTGCCATGAAAGGCTCCCTCGGCAGACTGTGGAACACAATGGGAACAAATTTGGCCATGGCGTTTAGGCAGGAATATCATAAATTTGGGACGGAATGGAAATGACACAGAAAGGAAAAGATGTCCCAAATTCTCCAGTATTTCGATTGTTGTTACCAATGAAACCAACCCCACTTGCCTGGAATTAGCTTCCAACATGTTAGAACAATGTTTGCACCCATTCTGCGCTCCAATTTGAGAGTTTTTTAAACTACTGTTATCTTTCCACTGCTGGCTGAGAACTTTTAAGTTATTGATCTATGTAGTTCTCCTAAGGGCTCGACCAATGAATTCTATGAAATTCCTACCATCTATACATAGCCTCTCATCGGTGCGGGAATTTATTTGCCAGCAAAACATACTGTTTTCTGATGAGACTCTTAGAAAATAACACAGCAAGAAATTTTGCTCGTGGAGGCAGCAAGATCCAGAGTGACAGTCCCGACTCGTGGGGCTGAATAGTCCGATTTGACGCACATGGTTATTGACTTGCCGCGTAAGGACGCACTCTACAGAATAACACTCGATTAAATACAGTGGTATTTATTGGATTCCCCGGGGCCTTCGCCCTCAACCCCCCCCCCCCTCAAAAAAAATCAGTCAAATCCGTTGTTGTACTTAGGGGTCAAGGTTGCGTGAAAGCAAGGCGTGTATGTTTCTTTAAAGCATGACGTGAATGTTTCTTTATAGCAAGGCGTAAATGTTTCGTAAAGGCACGACGTGAATGTTTCATGAAAGCAAAGCGTAAATGTTTAACGAAAGCAATACCAACGACACAAGCTATACCAAGGCAGAGGTGTTAGATTCATCTGATTTGAAGCGCCCTCTTGGAGAAGGACGTTTGGTTACAATTGATCACCTCGTCATACAGCAATGTAAGGTACTGTAATACAGCCCTAAAACGCGGTACAGCGATGTAAGTACAGCGATGTAAGATACTGTAATATACACTTAATCGCGGTACAGCGATGTAAGTACAGCGATGTAAGGTACTGTAATACAGCACTAAATCCCGGTACAGCGATGTAAGTACAGCGATGTAAGATACTGTAATATACACTTAATCGCGGTACAGCGATGTAAGTACAGCGATGTAAGGTACTGTAATACAGCACTAAATCCCGGTACAGCGATGTAAGTACAGCGATGTAAGATACTGTAATATACACTTAATCGCGGTACAGCGATGTAAGTACAGCGATGTAAGGTACTGTAATACAGCACTAAATCCCGGTACAGCGATGTAAGTACAGCGATGTAAGATACTGTAATATACACTTAATCGCGGTACCGCGATGTAAGTACAGCGATGTAAGGTACTGTAATACAGCACTAAATCCCGGTACAGCGATGTAAGTGCCGCGAAGTAAGGTACTGTAATATACACTTGATCACGGAACGGCGATGCAAGTACAGCAATGTAAGATCCTGTAGTATATCACTAAATCGCGGTCACATCTATGAAAACTAAGTGTCCTGGCACGGATAAGTGCGAGGCAGGATTAACATTTTAATAGGTTGTCTAGTCTTGCACGCCACCTGGCGAACGGAACTATTTTGACGGATAATCTCCTTATACTATTATTCAGAGTATGGTCAAGACTATTGCTTACTGTCGAAGGCGAAACCCTCCAGTAGGAATTTATTCTATGAATGGAATGTTGTATTTTTGAAATCACTAAATAAAAATCACTTGCAGGGCTTTTCTCATTTTTGCAGGAGCAATATCCATGCATCGTGTTGCTTCTTGGTTAGTGAAGACCAAAGTATCCCAATTAGGCCCAGTACTGACCACAGTCGGTTCCATTAGTTGTTTCAATTTTTAAAGAAGAAGCGTGTGATGGGAGACTCTAACACATTACATGAAGGAAGAAGCTCTTGGCCAGTAATCATAAAATATACAGATAATATACAGATAACAGTAATCATAAAATATACAGATAGCAATTTGTAAACAATAACTACAAATTACTAAGCTCTTTCAACAAATATATGATTTAAAATAATATTCTGTGGAAACAGAAGCACCACACCAGCGTTGCAATTAATTGCTTCAGGGACAATGCTTCCACCTTCATTATTCCGCTGCAATACCGATCCTATTTTCCTCGTGCTTATAGATTGAGCACAAATGTTCTATCTTTATTAATTCAACTCGCTACAGGCAGTTATATATGCGTTATTTGCGTGATATTATTTTATCAAAAGTTTTTTGATCCTCAGAGAGTCGATTAAGTGAAAAGCAATGAACGGCAATCGTGTAACATGAACACGCAATCCAAAACACTGATCGCAATTAACAAAGCTCATAGAGTATTTACAGTCAAATTCTGTTGCAATGTGAAGTCATTCTTTACGTTGGATTAAAGTTGTGTGGGGCACGAGATAGCCTGATGCAAAGAAGGGTCTAATTGTGGAACATTTGCTTTGAATGTAAACTCTTGAATTGGATCAAAGGAATTTGTTTAAACCTATTGCAACAATATTTACGATATGATCTGTTAAACTCAATATAAAGATTATTTAAAATGTTCAACCTATATGAGTATGGAATAAATTCAGCAATGTAGGAGGCCCAAATCAAATCAAATCAATAAATCAACAATGACTCGTTAACTGTTGGTGAGTACAGCGTTTTTTTTTTTCGTTCAATCAAGAAACAAATTGCGTAGTCAAATTGTGTTCACTTTCTATAGAATTCCCCTATTGGAAACAAGGAACTGCTGTGTTTAGATCGTATTCAATGGCATATTTTCCAGAGGTCGCCAGATCAAATTTTGGATCTCTAATCACCAGCCGCTGCTCGGCTCGTAAAAAACTTGAGACGAAGCACATAACAAATTAGTCCTGTTTATACTCTTTACAGCATTGGACACTTAGCCCCGCCCCCACACACCTCACCACCCCTCCGTAACTCTGTTGAAGAAACAGGAATGTTAACACTTCTGTTTGCCTTTTTGAATGCGACGTGAATATGAGCTACTTCAAACTATCAGGAAAAAATCAAGGAAGACTGTACAAATTTAGAAGATGGTACACATGTGACTTAATAATATTGAAAACGGTACATAACCACATATTATTTTCTTAGTAGAGTATTATGAATGGCGAGACATAGTTTCCTGACTACATTGAAAGTGTTAGCTTCGACAAGACGGGTCAATAAACATTGAAATTGAGTCGGACAATATTTGACAAATTTAGATATTCGCTGCATAGCAGTGTGGTCGGTAACAGCAGCCGGCGTCTGTTCGTCGTGTATCAGTGTGATCGATGACTGCAGTCGGCATCCGGTATTCGTCGTGTATCAGTGTGATCGATGACGGCAGTCGGCATCCGGTGTTCGTCGTATATCAGTGTGATCGATGACGGCACTCGACGTCTGTTCGCCGTGTATCAGTGTGATCGATGACGGCAGTCGGCGTCCGGTGTTCGTCGTATATCAGTGTGATAGATGACGGCACTCGACGTCTGTTCGTCGTGTATGAGTGTGATCGATGACGGCAGTCAGCATCCGGTGTTCGTCGTGTATCAGTGTGATGGATGACGGCAGTCGGCCTCCGGTGTTCGCTGTGTATCAGTTTGATCGATGACGGCAGTCAGCGTCCGGTTTTCGTCGTGTATCAGTGTGATCGATGACGGCAGTTGGCGTCCAGTGTTTGTCGTTTATCAGTGTGATCGATGACGGCAGTCGGCGCCGGTGTTCGCTGTGTATCAGTGTGATCGATGACGGCAGTCGGCGTCCGGTGTTCGTCGAGTATCAGTTTAATCGACAACGGCAGTTGGCATCCGGTGTTCGTCGTATATCAGTGTGATCGATGACGGCAGTCGGCGTCCGGTGTTCGTCGTATATCAGTGTGATCGATGACGGCA
>SDVV010001512.1:0-25490 GCA_016164225.1 Gammarus roeselii
ATACAGTGCGTCACGTATATGTAAACAGGTCTATCAAGGTCAAGATTTTTAACAAACATTTACTTTCAGAATGAGCCCCCTGAAGCAGAACATTCAATTCAGCATTTACAAGCATTTTGGGACCTTTTCCCCACTGTCGTAGCTGATAGGTTTTCTCTCTTTTGTTCGGAGTGACTGTAATGATGCTCCATTACCCAGTCTTGTGCCATATTTATACGTGGCTGTTGTAAATTGCAAAAACATTCGTTCTGTAAATCATGTTTATTAACCTGTTAATTATTATGTTTTGTCCGTGGGTTCCAGTAAAGTTTAAAGAAATAAGAATTAGTCTGGTTATTGTTCTGTAGAGAAATGTTTTTTCCCATCTTGTTAATAGTTGCAAAGAAATGTAGCTGAGGTACAAAATTCTCCTTTCTCTGTTCAGCTTTTCATCGCAATCTCGACTGGTCATTGTGTATTTATATAAGCCTCCATCGCTGTTAATTTTCAGCATGAATGTCCACTCGGAAACTGAGATTCTAACCTGGAAAAGAATCATGCAAAGTTAATTCCGAACACCGTTGAGGACTCTACCTAGAGCGGGAATACTACTCGCTTATATTGCAGTGATGACGAACAGCCGGACTTCTGTGAGGAAAATTTCTCAAGGATCCATTCGTAGCTCCAGACCATAAGTGGCTGACCTTGTCCTGACAATCATGACTACCCAAATTAGAGAATTTATACAATCGAAGTCCATTTACTGGCCGTCCCACTTGCCCACAGCAGAAGAAGATGTCGCTTACTCCGCGGGAAAATTGGTCGGGAAATCAGACCTGGAAGAAGCCGCAGCGACAGCGCACGCATCTCAATAGCCCCACACCACCACCCGAGAAGTTCGAAGACTTCGTTATCTACCTTCACACACGGAGGGGCTCTGGTACTAACTTGCGAACTAGAAGACTTCGCATGGAGGAAGGAATGCTATATCAACTTGTTCTACAGTTGGAAGACCCGAGGAACTGAAGGAGCCTGCGATCCGTCTGGACATCCTGTGTCAAGGGATCAACCGATTTGGGTTCTTTAGGAGCACAGTGAAGGGAGGAGTTGAAGGAGGATTTCGGTGTGCCGAGACGGGACAATCGGACCGCGGGAACAGCTTACTGCCGGCGATCATTCGTGACCATCAATGAGATTGTGGAAATATCAGGCGAGGTTGTCGGGACAAGAGAACGCCTAGTTCAGTCAACCGAAATTCCGTTTAACTGTAAAGTTAAAATTCTCTGCATTTCCGAGCTCAATACCAATTGAATATTTAAATCCAAATCATAAATTCTATTTTGTAATCAATGTTCGATATTTAAATCATAAATTAAAATCAACTATTCATATTATATTAAATTGGATCCTTTGAGATTTTTTCCAAAGGAAATTATTATAGTTCCAAATTATATTAAATTGGATGGATTTGGTTCCTTCCCAATAAATTATATTTGATGGATTCAATCTATCACATAAATTAAATTGATCTGGTTACAACCCAGTAAAATTAAATTGGATGACATTAGTTTCATCCCAGAAAATTAAATTGCATAAATTTTTGATCTGTGTATCAATCATAGCAGATATAAATATTACATTACAGGTCTCTGCCTGTTTTTTGACTGATTGACCGGAATTGGTGAGAGGAGCGTTCGCGAAGTGGCCCTGTTGCCTCGCCCAGCCTCGTCATTTCGCCACAACCCCAGGACCATTGCCATGACCAATCATAATTATATCCCTCATTCTAAAATTTGAAACTTCCATGTATCATTTGTCTGTTTCTGGAATTTATGTTAATAAATATTGAGGTACTTCAAAGTTAGATTTATTTGAAGTTCCTTCAGTTGGTGACATTCGGTCAGTTTTTATGTCAAAACTTCTGAAACTCCATAAACAGTTTTAACTTTTCTCTTTCTGATTGAGCAGTCTCGTCGCTCCATAAAACTAAACTATTCACATAGGTGGACAAAATGTCATTTAGAAGTAATGTTTGAACTGGAAGAACGAATTACTTCAACTTCTCGCAAGATAAGTTTCTTCATACTTTGGTATTTGATCCGAAAAAGCAATATATAGTTCATCTCTTGATGTAGAGGAATCTACAAGGAACCGATTAACAAATCTTAGTCGTATCGCTTCCTTGCTCTTGCCCACCGCCCGCTCTTTGCAGAGTACGCACGTCAAGAACGCAAAAGCAGCGTGCCCCCATCACTCAAGGCTTCTCCTCTTAATCGTATTATTGATCTCGGTCATGTTAGATCTATGCGACAGTTGGCAGCGGGGAATAGCGAAGACAGCGTGATGATCGCAATACTGATCTATAGTGAGAGGATAGGGGGTATGAGGACCTATACATGCACACTGAAGTTCATTCAACTCGAAATTTTATCTTTAACCTCCAAAGGGAATAAATAAACAAAATACATATGTGGTTTTGACTGGAAGACAATGGCTGAATTAAAAGAAGTAACATTCGTGATGAATTATGAATTATTAATTATGGATTATGCTGATTCTTGTCCGTGCATATATGTTAGCAATAATTCCTTCCATTTCTCGTGAACATTTTGAAATTCAAGGCCGAGTGGTTAGCGTATCTGACTGAATTGCCAGCCTCTGCTGCTGCACGTCGCGACTTCGAGCCTTGACATGTTCGAGTCGGAATTGTGGAGGGAGATTAGGCGCCTATCCCCTGTGTCTGCCTAACTTAGCCAGCCTTCTAACTAGGGAGAAACGGAGCATGTCTATGTCTATACATTCGGTGTTATGGACATCTGAATAATTACGTGAGTCCATAAACAGTGCAGCAGAGGGAAGAAGAGCTCAATGTCCCTAGACAGTAACAGCAGGAGGGAGAAAAGCTCTTGTTTCACTACCTACCACTACACTAAAAAAACAGACATGTTGTGCTCGGAGATCGCCAGCACTCACGGTCGTTTCGTTGATATGCCCGAATCCTGCTTATCCCTGACGACTAAAGGTTTTCCGACAATAAATCCGGCAACCCGGTCGCCACCACCGTTAGCCTCGTCCAAGGTAAAGAAGACGCTGTGTCCCAGACTGGGCAATGAAGGCGTTTGCACGTAGGCCAAACTCAACTCTTAGGCCTCGACAGATAACTCAAAATACTCGTCTGCAACCTTGTCAACAATTAATTTGTCCTTTATTATGAGCTAATCTTCAGAGGCGGGAGTCACGAAGAGCTTGGGGAACTTAAAGTCTGTGTTTGTCTAAAGATTATTACAATTTTATGAGAAACAATGTTTCTTTCGAGAAAATATAGTAACAGTAAATACAATCCACACAATCATTATAATGAGAACATATATGTTCTGAAATCTTTACCTGTAGCTGTTTTGGCATGTTTATCGTGTATATTTTTATCTAATGGAGGCGTGCAGTTATGAAATCTCTCGTAAATACTGATAATAATGATAGACTTTCTAGTTAAGCAATCATTGTTTTGCTTGACTATAAGACAGATCCAGAACACGGATAACAATTCCGACGCCGACATTTCACAACGAATTAAATTCGTTGAAATGAATGAAATTAAATGGAAAAACACGGAGGTGCATATTTCTTATATACTTCGGAGACAGGTATTATATACCAGATTTCGGTTGATGATAACAAATTATTTCTCGAATGTTAAAGAAACTTGTAGGTACATGAAAATGATAGGTAACTTAACCTCGTTGATAGGTAACTCGTTGATAGGTAACTTAAATTTCGAATGAAAAATGATAGCAATTGTTTTGTAAAATAAATATAAATGATATCAAAAGTTGCTATGTTGAATATTATTCTATGACGGCGATCCTATCATTTATACTCCTAAATATGTATTTAAATTCAACCATCAAATCGATAGTTCAATGAGAAATAAGAAGGGACAATTTAACCACTCTGAACTTTAACCTTATACTGGTAACTGGTCTTGATTAGTTCAAGCCGCAATAGAATCAATAGCTGAGATCTCCCCTACCCTCTTGAATTCTTCCTCCTCTTATGAAGGCCCTTCTGTCTCTTCAGATTGGCTTCCTGCACTTGACTCTAGATTCTCTTGTAGTCCGTGGAGGATGCACTCAGACAAATCGCCTCTCATGACACACAGGGCTTCGCACAAAATGCATAGCTATTCTACATATTGAATACCTTCTAGAAACGCAAGCTATTAGAAATTAAATTATTTTATTAGACAGAGAAATTGTTCCATCCAAGTACCTAAAACCTTTAAATATAAGTATTGCAGCACATCAGCTGTCAAAATTGAGTAAGCGTCACTAAAAAACTATTTGTACGCCAACTATCTTCAATAGAACATAGTGTCTCGGTGCTTCTATCTTTTTATAGTAACTGGCCACAGTTACAGGTTACACGAGTTTAAGCTATCAGACTTCATAGCCTTCAACATGGCCGCTCTTCCTATCGAGACAAATTTGGGTACAAACTCGCATTGTTGACAGTATTTTTTCAAGCAGAATTGGAATGAGGTTCAACCAATTTATTTCTCATTATGTCCAAACCGGGTTGTGGTTTTGTGAAGTCGCTGCCTGTTAGATGATATTCCTCTGCGACGCGACTAATTTGTGATGGAGTTTCGTCTTGAAACACCAACTTCGGTCAAATCGGTCACCATAAACAGCCGGTCACTGTAAAATTACTTCCCTTACTTTATTTTTTTATGTAACCCTCACCACTTGAATTAACATTAAAGTAAATGGGACCAATGAAACAAAGACAACTCAGATAGCCGTGGGAGGAGGTTGGTCGACTGCATTCCTCCTCGCCCTGAGGTAAAGAGAATATCAATGCAATGGAATTGTTTATCATTGCATATGTATAATCGGTTGTTTAAAGCGGTTTAACTGACCAGTACTACAAAATGTGTTCCGTGTTATTAGATTGTCTGAGCAGGGCCGCATAAGTAAACTGTGTACGAGTGAGAATTCGTTCCCCGGCCTTTCCTGCATCGCATACCTTCTAAAGTCGTAAAGCGTGATGACCGTACAATAAGCTGTCAGATGATACTTCCTAGTCCCGCGCCTCGTCACGCCCACATTGCAAAGCCAAACCACCGCCTTCCATTTTTTTACCATCTCATTGTTTGTACCAGTGAAGACACAGTCATTCAATGAGGAATGGTGTGCTCGACAATAAATTTCACAGCAAAACATCAGGAAAATAAAACGTATCGGCTTCGCGGTTGAGTGTTTCTGCTGACCAAATCAGCGAGGACACTGGTACACAGTGAGGATCCATTAACGCATTCCGCGTTGTTGAGCCGCGGGGGCACACAACCGGAGAGTCCGATCGCCTCGGGTCCCACCCCCCATTATTGTGGCATTGCCTTCAAACTAGACCGCAACAACATTCTGAGATCAGCCCTTCAACTCAAGCCTCTCTGGCAGGCATCAACGGCCCGGAGAATCGGTGAGGATGGTTTAAATGAGACGGTCATGAAACCCAGACGCCACGCGCGCATCAGTTTGAGAACTCGTAAGTAAGATCAAGAAGAGTTGTGACTTTACTATATTTGGTCTTCATTTGACATTAGTATTGACTGCATCAATATTCAGGTAAATCTATTAATTTGTGCGAAGCATTCCGTGATTAAATTCGATCTTCTTAGATCCGAATATCCTTAAATTTTATTGTGATTGAATAAGACTATACAAAACATAATGAACAATTTTTACTTAGCGAACTATCTCAACAATGTGTCATCCAATATTATAAGAATGTTCGTGAAGCATAACATTCAATTTTCTTTGGGTGAGAAAGTGATTGTCCCCGAAGCCAAAGCCAAAATATTTGTAAATCAACACACAACCAACATGACTTCTTGACCAACAGTTCAGAACACAAAGTGTATGTACACGGATACAACATAGGTTTATTTGATCGTGATGAAATGAAAAATCTATTCAACAATGTGCTTCACGAAGTTGACCCAGATTCACAAATGATACTGAATATTCCGGAGTGTAAAAAAAAATTTGAAGATGAGCTTCCTCACCATTCAACTTCATCACGATTTTTTTACCTATGTGCATTAGATTTGGCAAGGTGGAAGAGAACTTAATTCGCCTCCAAATCGATATAAAAGATCATTGTGCACAGCCTGCGGTAGGACTCGGTGAAACCAAATTGATAAATGAATTACAAAACTTTTATAATTGTCTGGGTAACAGTCTATGTCCCAGCCGTAACATGAGTAGAAAGGGAGATGATTCTCCATTTATAAGTCACAGGTAGACTGTAGTGTCTTGTCGCTTCTATTGATCTCTTAATTTTTTTTTAGCTACACACAAAACCGCTCCTGTCATATCAACAAACAATTTTTTGATTTCGCTTTCGATATGCCATTCATAACAAGCAACATAAGCAATCCAACTAATAGTTATCGTTCATTATATTCAAGCAACCAATGTTTTCACAGCTAATGATAACTGTCGGATGCGCTAATGTGAGCCAGAGATGACTACCGATGCGTCTAAACTTATTTGGCGCTACATTCATTCCTATGAAGATCACATCGACGGGCGTAAGGGATATTTCCTTTGAGAAATGACTGTGCCCAAACCCGGACGTGTATTATTTACTTATATATAACCCAAAAAGGCCTTACCTAGCCTAAGTGAAAACCAGCAAATTCAGCCTCGCCTAACCTAACCTAACTCAGCTCAACGGGAAAACAGAGGTTAAATAGTAATAACTGCGATTAATGCACAGACTCTTCGTGAAATTAGGAACAAAGTATCATATGCCACTGCCTGAAGCCATTCTGGGAGACGGGTGAAAAGTTGGGCGCTAACGATGTAGGCGCCAAGCTAATGTGGCGCACAACAAATGGATTCCTGTTCGAAAAGTGATGTAAAAGAAATGAGAGCCAAAGCTAACGGACATTACAACAGTTGTGTGTAAGCCACGTGACTGTATTTCCCTGTGAGCGTTGAAAATATTATCGTCCATATGAGTGAGTGTTATCGACTGTAGCAATTATCAACCGCTGGCGTATGAAAATTCTTACGAAATTTCTGTAGACTTTACTTAAAGTAACTGATTCTTTCAGGTATAAGAGAGCCTTCCCGTTAAAACAATAGGTATGACTTACCGTTTACCAACTGAGATGTCGATAGAACGTTTGTCTCTAGAGTTGAGTGAAATGTTCGATGGCAGCCATTTACCTCATAATAAAGTGAATAATATGGGTGGTTTCAACGTTGATTTACTACAATGTCAAACATCGAATTCAGTTGCTGACTCCAGTGATTATTTATTTTTTCGCAGGGATTGTTCCCAACGCGTTCTACTATTGGATCTGCAAATCAAACAGATAATATTTTCTCAACGTTGTTACTTGCACAACTCGAGCAGCTGTGATCATTTCAGACGTCACCGAGCCTAGTTCTCATCAAATTAGTCATATCGCATCTACCAATGCGCTGAGTACTAAAGACATTAATGAGAGAATATTCACAGTAAAGTCAAATGATGACTGCGCAGTTTCAGCGTGTTGTAATTGCACTGCTCGAGGCACATTTCCATTTAGTAACAAGAGCTTCTTCACAAACAAGCCAAGATTCCGTGGTTGGCACCGGGTTTACTTGAGAAAAAAAAACGGACCGTTCATTATAAGAGTATTTTTCCACGCATTCTCATGAAAACATTTTTTATAAAAACGCGTTCCCTTCAAAGGATACAGGAAAAATCTGGAAATCATTCGTTACCTTCTTGAAAAAATAAGCACTGGAATTCGGAATCAATTTTTATTGTTGATGACGCACTGATCCACAGTCCATTCTCAATTCTGTCAATAATGATTCCAATAGAACCCCTGATAATCTATGGGAAACTATTTTAAACAACATCGCAACCGAACATTTATTTTAGTATATAATTCACGGAAAGGCGCTCTTTATCCAAACGCGCTAGAACGGAAAAAAAAGATAAATGTTTTAAAAAATAGCAGTAGCAGAGGGTGAGATAACTTCTCAGGCAATGAATTTAAAGCAATCCCTGGGATTTTTGTAGCAATATGGATTTTTTACGATTCACTCAAATTTGCAAAAAATACAGAACTGACAACAATCATTTCACAATAAAAGGCCTGAAGTCAGAGCGAAATTTTAGACAATATTTTCATGCTCGATTATATTCACTCTTTGAATCAAATAGAATCCAAGCTATTCGATTCAAATATTGCTACCAGGATACTGTTGCCGGGAAACTCTCAAAATCACGACTCATTCATCCCTTTCTGACTTGCACTATAAGCCAGTATGTTTCTACATAATACACAATCCTAGAATCTATCATTCATGATCAAAAGGGTTTCAATAGGACACTTTCACATGCTAGCAGAGGTCAGCCCTATTAGCCTCTCCTATGTCAAAGAACTTTTCTCCTACGGTCACATCATCAACTTTTTCACCGCACTGTTTGTTTTTAAAGTTTTGAATCATTTAACTTATAGTGATAACGATTATTTTTCAAGGAATATACCTATTTAAAATCGGCATAACAATACTGTTCTGCAAATTTGCCGTTTCTCAACATCAGATTTATAAATGTTTTTTAAATACAGATCGGATAATACTTGGAATTCGTTGTCTACAAATGTCAGCACGAATAGCAGTATAGGTACTTGAACGGAAACTAAAATTAAACCGTGATAACTTCTAAATGCAGAAGTTTTTGGGTGATAATTGTTCGAAATCCAATTTCCCATGTAACCTATTTGTTATCGATAAAAAAAATCCTGTTACACATACTCACATTTCCTGCAATCTCGGAAACAAAGGAACCTGATCAATAATCAAAACATTGTAAAGGTTCATCGTAGTACTGTCGACTGTGGAGTTTGTTTCAAAACTTGAGATTCGTGTGCCAAATATCTACGGAGTGAGTGGTACACAGAATCCTATGTTGAAGATTCTCTATCCTCATATTATTTATTAATATTCAATATGAAATTTTTATTATTATGATTATGAGTCAGTTGACAGAACTCGTTGAACTTCTTTTTGAGAGTTCAATAGTTATATTTAACATCTCCTTTGTGTTGACATATTTAAAATAGAGAAAAAGAGTGTCTTCCAACAGATTATTTATATTTGGGTGTTATATATCTATGTAATTAACGACTATTACATATAAAGTAAAATTTAGGTAGCAAATCGTTTTTCGGAAAAATTTACGCTGTCAAAGACTTGGTACATATTATTTGTGTAGTGTGATGTATATATGTTAGATATCCACCTCTTAAAGTACTTCAAAATAATTGTATTAGTATGTTTTTTTTGTAGCGAATCACGTTGGTAGTTGTTTCCGTTGCCCTTGCCATTATGGCAGAATCCCGCCTCATATCCAACCTCTAACAGTCCAGCGAATCTTTCTGAGCGTTCAAGAAATCATTCAGCAAATGTTATACACCGCAGTAAATCTTCATCTAAGGAATTGATGCTGCTCATGCACGGATAAATATCAACTCTTTGTGTATTATACAATGAAAAGACGAGCGTGACAGTTCCGTATCATTTCGCCTAACTGACTCACTGGGATTACATTCCAAACCTAAACGATATAATTGGATGTGTTGTTCTGCTGTTACAGTTGTTTATATTTATAGGGTAGTTAATTTGGTTGAATTTCTGAATATTTCCCAAATTGTTTGTTTGATAATTGAAGTTGTTTGAGAGACATTGTTACCTGAAGCTATTATGACGATAGAAGCTCGCTGTTATCATGTTCACTGTTTAATGATGTCTAGATGAAAGTGTAACATTAAATCGTTAACTTCTCCGTCAACAGTTGTACCTCACATCATCGATTCATTTATACTGCGTCCTAGATTTACATTATCTATGTTTATTAATCGGACAGACTCAATTTTCAGTACGTGGATATTTTTTCCATTCAAGTTCAGATACCGTTCAAGTAACCGTTTCGTGACCTTAACTCAGAACGAACTGTTGAAGAAAGTCTAGGTTTAATCATAATGTTTTTTGGTCCTTATATGACATAATTTTCTTTTTCAAATATAATGAATGTTTATAAAAATTTCACCAGTCAAAACAGTTATTTAATTCATATAATGAGTAACGTTGCTCTAGGACACTGTTTCTAAGCAAGAGCAAAAGAATACTAACACAAAGTCAGAAATGAAGGTGTAGCTAAAGTTGTTGCCTATTTCTGTCATTTGTGGAATGTTTATTCTTATGACTACAATGAAAATATAATGAGAATAATGAAGGTTATAAATAAGTACAATTGCCACTATAATAATCTAGGTACAAAATATTTAATAAAAAAAAATAGAATGTACTGACAATAACGAAAAAACAGAACAACAGATTACACATAAGGCTGACTGAACCCTATCTAACATAGTCTAGACCAAGAATGGTCTATAGCCATTCGTCCCAAATAACGATTTATTCAAAGGGCACAAAATAAGTTGATTCTCTCCTGCTATTAAAGGAATAAACGCGATGTAACAATAATGATGTGGCGACTACACGCGGCTCATGTGAACTCCATTTATAACCATCCCAGGCCAGGGCGACCAGAGAGAGATAACACTACCTGGTCACGTTTAGAAATAACTTGATAAATGTTGGTCGGCTGGTGAACGACAATAATCTACCATGAATTGTTATCAGGGCATCAGTGTCACTCATGACGTCGGTGTTCCTTGACGGTCGATTAGTCAGCTCGTCGTCTTTGCCTAAATGACAAACCATATGAGACTCGACGGGAAGGAGTGTTCAGAAATGGAAGAGTCAATGGAATTTTACCAAAGTAATGATTGCAATATCAGCCTTATACACGGAAACGTGAACAAATCAATGCAGAAAATGTTTTTGCTGCTTCAGTCTGGCTATCAACGCATACAGGGATTTGAGGAGCAAATCATGAATGATTTCTTTCCTGAGACTTATTTAGGCAAAAAGTTAATTACAATTATATCATTTATTTAGACGCTATCGGTTTATGAAAAGCGTATATTAGTGTAGCAATTCAATACTGATGAGCGCAAGCGATTTCTCAAATAATCTTCTTGTGATGGGGATTTACTTTATCACTTCATTTTTATCCGACCGTTCTGAAACAACTTAATTATGTATTTTTAAATCTTGAATGTCACCATCTCCTCAGACTGGGCTCCTATATCTATGAACAACTTGTCCCACAGATAACAGAACTGAATCATATTAAGAACAACAGAATCATGTCAAAATCCAGACTGAACCTATTAATCGTTTAATTGCATTATTTGATAGACAATATTTCTTCAATCATGAATCACTTACACGTTTATTGCCTTATCTACACATGTACCTTCTTTAGGGGTGTCGTAGCAGCCATTTTGTCTATGTCGTTTTGTCGAGTCTTCGTCAATGAAGGAATCTATGTAGCTAACAATTACTCTACATCTAGAGTATCCTACCTTAAGTTATGTTAGTATATCTACCTAGAGATCTACGTAGCTACAAGTAAACTAGTCTTTTATGTCTTAGCTGCGGTATTGATGGATTCAGATGTGCAGTATCCCGGTTGATCTCGGGAACACGGTTATCCATCACTTGTGCTGTGGCACTAAACACGTCTACACCGAGAAACTCATACGTGACAACTAACTGCGCCGTTAGGCGGTTAGACTTGCTTCGCTTCAGGGCACTACACACGCAAGCGGAGGAAAACAAAGCCTCAATTACCAAGCCGGGTTCAGTTTACCACTTTTTCCATAATCATTGAATACTGAACTAATTCTAATTAACTCACACATAGATATTTACCTCCAACGTTACATATTTGATATTACTTCACAATCTTCTATAGATGTACATTACTACTCATATTACATGCATATGCGGCGATTCAAAGCAAGCAGTAACGGCCAGGCAGCAAAGACAAAGCTGGAGGGGGGAAAAGAGTCTGTTTTAACCTCCCTTTCTCCTAAAAGGCCTGCCTAGTCGTGGCGACAATTGCCACCAGAAACCAGCACAACATGTGCATGCCACGGAATGCCTTCTGATGGTGGGAACATGTGGAATATCCTCCACACTTCTTCAGATCTTGTCAAAATTACCATTGACAGGAAAGCTTGTCATATTGATTAAATTTGTTAATGAAGTGTAGATGTTTTTATTAGCCCTCACTGCTGTTCGTCTTGCTTGTGTGACTCCCATTAATTTTACAGGAACACTTCAGGTAATAAAAGCTCACCTGCGATGTTGGTGTCTTTTGTGAACGGAAATTTATTAAGCCGGAGGGTTGCATTGATAAAATTTTCCAATGAAGGGCGATGTGGTTAAATTTTGGTAAGATCGCTAGCAACAGAAAACGAATCGAACGCGGAAACAATCGGGATGCATGCCATACACCTTTGAACTCTTTTGTTCAGCAGCTATTTGAAATTGGAGTTATAGTTAAAATGACTCACCGCACTCTATATGGGGGAAATATCGACCGTAATGGAAACTGAATACGGGCATTACACGATTTTTATTTTGTTATAAGCCTAATAAACCTTCATCAAAGAGTATTGGGAACGTCTATGAAGGCCAGGCGACTTTTACGCTTTCATGTGCTTTCTTTCGACCCGGACATTAAATCAATACCATATCGTTTAGATGACGCTTGTCCTATAAAATAGAAAGAAATGCCAATAGTAATACAAATAATAGTACGAATAATAATTGTATTAATGCAATTAATAATAACAATAATACTATCGATTTATAGTGAGGTCAATAACATTGCAGTGAGACAAGTTTTACCAAACATTCTCAGTATTACATTCAAATTACCTGAAGGCAAAGCAGGAGTGCAGTACCTGGCATCATCCCTTCCCCTTTGAGTACGAAAACATACAAATGTTTGCATGGTAATGTACGTTGTCATCTGTTGGTCGTCATTTTCAGTGACGTGTCCTAACCTGACATCCACATCCATACTAGGGCCCACAACATGGAAATGCAGATAGGAGTTGAACGTTATTTTTAGTAATATTTGTAAACTTCTGCATCAACAGTACTCTGTCTGACCTCTCCTTCTGCATCAACAGTATCTAACATCTTCTTCTTCATCAACAATACTCTGTCTAACCTCTCCTTCTGTATCAACAGTACTCTGTCTAACCTCTCCTTCTGCATCAACAGTATCTAGCCTCTTCTTCTGCATCAATAGTACTCTGTCTAACCTCTCCTTCTGAATCAATAGTACCCTGTCTAACATCTCCTTTTGCATCAACAGTATCTAACCTCTTCTCCTGCATCAACAGTACTCTGTCTAACCTCTTCTTTGTCGGAGATAATTTTGTAACCCACATGATTACATATGGCCTCCGGGAAGGAGGCCTCTTCCTAGTCGATCGTAACATCCGAACTGTCTCTAATCCTCTTGATTAGTGCCCTCCCGTCCAACTTACCAACAGAACACATTTATTTGATACCTCTCAAGTTGCAACATATCGTTTTATCTCCTCTGCCCTCATACAGCGTAGCAATGCAAGCCTTACTGTACTCCATCGGCAGCACGCTCGACACAAAACAAGGTTGAGTATCCTCACCAGCTATTCGACAATTGTTACTCCACCCCTCCTCAGACACTCAGTCGCAACGGTGTCCAAACCGGGAGCTTTCCCAGCTTTAATCACCACCACAGCCACCTGAACCTCTTCCTCAGCAACGTCCGCATCAAGTCTCGTTCCCAACACCGACAATGTCAACCTTCCTGACATCCTCAATTTTCAGAAAATCATCAAAATACTCCGCCAATTAATTCTTTTCCTCACCTCTCTCCAACAACTCAGCCAGTCTCTTACGAACCTCCTCCCTCTCCAACATCAACCGGCTGTTTTCGCAAGTAAATCTTTTGAATATGTTTGATGATAGTTTGGAAATCGATTTATATGGAAATATTTCCGATGGAGTTTATGGAGATAGTTGATGGAGAAAATCAAATTGAGTGTGTTTCAGATGATTATTAAAGAAACTGATCGTATGCATGGTCATGGCACGAGGAGCTCATTACAGTAAAAAAAATTTTACTTGTGCTTCAAGGAGAAGCATATAGCAGGTATACACTGATTAAGCACCTACTATCAAACTCGTTAAAATAATACCTTGATGAGGGAATTCATGCATGAGGGAAATAACGTCAACTACAGGCAACCAAAGTGTAAAAAAAAACAAAAAAAATATATTCAGTGTGTTGAAACGTATATTTTCTAATACATAGTAGAAATTTATCAGTAATATTCCATCAATATGTATTTTTGTTCTCAAATTAAAGCAACATTTGCCGATAATTCGTGAATTTAATAGTTATTCATTGACCAAGTACTCAATCAACACCGACGCAAGCCTTGAACAGTACAGTTGCAAATTTTGTAAAGGAGTAAACTTATCCAACGATGGAATTCTTCCATTATATGAGTAATATTCCAGCTACGGTGTCAGGGGTGCTCAGTTATAACCCATTAGTGAACATTATGCAGGCAAGGAATAGGAGACCGCTGTGCTGTTAAAACCCATTAGTGCACACGGGCTGGTAGGAAAAAGATCAATGTCAGGCTGTTTCAAGTGCAGGAATATATTTCTCAATGTGACGTACTTGAAAAACGTCAACAAAATATTTTTTGACTCAACATACTCTGGAAGGTTTGATTTGTTGATCCGTCAATCGAATCTAACCTCTTGTTTAAGCAGATTTTTTTTGGTTCTTTGATAATGAATATACTCCTATTCCAGGTTGACGTATGAAAGCTGATCATATCAAGGAAATGGAACTGGAATGAAAATGTGTTCAAAAATTTGATTGTATGGTTTCATGATCTAATTTTCATTCATGTAGACTTAGTATTTCAGCAACTGTGTTTAGAGCATTCGGTAGATACAAGGTAGCTTCAATTTACAGTCTTAGTTTATAGTGTGTATCAATTACTCACTAAACGGTGCATGAAATCAACTTCGTCTATGCCAGTAAAACAATTCGAAAATATCTCCGTCAAGTAAAGTAGTGTATATTCATATGGAAAATATTGTTTGCTCGTTGAATTTAATGGTTTGGTAGAAAGTTTCGTCAGCATGTATTGTCATTATTATTGTATCTGTACGGACATGTGATGTTCTGTTGATGGAGTTGTATTGTTATATAATATAATTTTGTTATTATCTCAGTATTTAGGACAACGATGATAACATTTTTACCAGCCAATCTCTTGGTGAGAGGATCATAGATATTGGTCACGATGTTGCTTCAGAACAGTCACTAGTCACGCATCGTGAAGCGCAAAATGATGACCTTGGGATGCGACTTGTTGAAAAACATTAGCGACATTTCTCGGTTAACATTCTGAAGGCATATTATTTCCCTCCAACAACTCATTTTGTTCGTCGAAAACAAAATCATACGAACCAATAGAAACGTGTTTTTTTCGAGCCCATTTGGTTCGAAAATATATTCAGATATAAACATTTTGTAACAGGGATTCTTCTGGTGAGGAAATGCAGTCTTGTATCTTATCTTGGAGTCCATGACCGGGAAAAAATATAACTGGGATTAAAGCTTCACAAATTACTCAAGTATCGTCATAAACCTTTTTTCCATATAGTTTTGAACGTCACCTTCCTTCATAAAAACTTATAACAAATGTGCAATAAAATACTTCTAATTCAACTACGCTCCATGCCAATGATCCCATCAGTTACGGATGCTGGGAATGAAACAGAAGCCGAACTGTAGTGGATTATCACATCTGACGTCTTGCGTTCTCTCTATTGCTCGTAGTCGATGATTTCACTTACTATAGGAACCAATGTCAGTCCTGCATACTGAGTTTTAACTAGGAATTTTGCAAATAAACTCGACAGGAAATCTGACTATTTAATACGAAGTGTTGGCCTGGTTGCCATACATTACCAACGGGTCCCTCCATTCCTGCATCTATTACGGGAGCAAACTGACTTCCGCTGCGGAATACTTCGACTCGATTCCGTAAGCTGCAAATGGAGAACACCGGATAGATTAGCAGGGAACTAAAAGCTGTACATTTCTTATGAGCCATTCAGTTGGAAGAATAATGCAAATTGATATAATAATGAAGCTGTATTTGGGATTCAGAAACGGAAACAAAATCAAGGCAGACTCTGAATATGAAGCACAGATGACTTCTTTCTGAAACACAGTGAACTGATAAATGTTCCACTATATTTCATGTGATCGATAAATTTCCTTCCACTTGTTGTTGCAATACTGATGTTCAAAAGGGAAAAATATTGAAACAATTTAATGTAATATAAACTGAATTAGAAAAAAAGTAAATACATCAACAATCGAGACAAATGATTTTAAAATTCTCTAAACTGCAAATAAGTTCGGAGGATTTGAATGTGCTCGAGCCGTTCTTTGCTCCTCATCATGGGATCAACAGCCATATAATGGAACTTGTAGTAGGAACTTGACCTAGCGTAATCTTGTGTGTATATACGGTGTGTATATACGGTACAATAAGGTAAATCCTCTTCTAACAGTTCACGGGTGGTCGAATGTGGATGATAATGATCTGGAATAAATCAAAAATATCACTTGGAATGATCTTAAAAAACCATATATACTGATCGTTCTAAATGTTCCTGTGCGCATGCTTGTTTCTGAATAAATGTGAACCTTACACACCATTCCGACCAGTCGGAAATAAGCAAGGCAACTTCTAACTAAACTGCAATAGTTTGTCCCAGACCTGCATTGTGTCGTTGGTATTCCTTGCCTCCGGTGTCAACAGGGTAATAAACGCTCATTTGATGGCCAATGAAAAATAAGATCGTAACAAAACTTTCATTGGAAAAAAACGTGAGCAGTTTAAAGTTTTTTTAGCTATTTGATTCAGTATCAGTTGTCTATCAATGGTACTCAGATTAATAAAAAGAACAAATGGATTACCAACTGATGAATCGTAAATCAGGAAGGATTGCTGGACAAATAAAATTAGCTCATGACCGTTTTTATATCCATAAGAGTAACACAATTGTGGGTGTGGCATTCTGTCTGGTCTCCTGATTGGTGAATCGCCAGCCCAAAACGCCATGGGCAAGAAGAGCATTTGGTGGCAGCTACTCTGCAACTCTCTCTGTGATTGAAGAATCTCCAAGTTACAAAAAAAAATGTTGACATTATAATGCAAGTTTATATTTTTTGCCTTGCGGCCTAAAATGGTTGTGCTATTAAAAGGAAGTCGGCACAAATCTTTAGGTTGGCATTTTTTTAACTCTTACATTCCAACGACTATTTTTTCCCCTCAAATACCACTTAATATTGCAAGTGGCACTCGTCAGCTGACGTTGCCGGGAACAGCCTGTAACCTGCCATTGCATGATATACTCTGCTTAACGGGGTCCGTATACAGAACGTTGATCATACCCTCTCATATAACACGAAAAAGACGTTGAGATTTCCTTGCAGGCGTTCATTTCATAGCATTTTTTCATGATGTTCTTGGTATGATATCTTATAGTGAAGACCAATCGAAAGTGGGGACATAATTGCAATTTCTGTAAGCGATTTCGGAAGTTAAGGTGAGCTTTTCAGAACGTACTGTTATCCTATTCACCGTTGTGGCTCATTGTGGTGTAGATTTACGAAGAGTACTATGAGCAAACTGCGAGCAGCATATAAAGACATATTCAGGAGACTGGTGGGTGTACCAAGAAGAACGAGTGCTAGCCTAGTATTTGTAGAATATGATGTCGATTGCCTGAAAGTACGAGCAAGAAAAGTGAATACAGCCTCCAGGAACGAATTTAATACTCAGATAATTTTTTCCTGGAGGCAGTATGTAACAGAGAAGGATATGAACTATCCTCACTAAAAGAAAGATTGGACAGAATACTGCTTGTGCAGAAAGACTACAATATTAACGAGAATGATGTTTGACTCCTAACCGAATATCTAGGTTGTGGGCCTATTATATGCGGGCGGCTGTCAGGTTGAGATGCGACCCCGAGTATGATCACTGATAGGGGGCTTTATACTAAACCTCTCCAACATTGTTGTTTGTATTCATACTCATGGGGGAAAGGGACATAAAAGGTATTTTAAGCACGCGTGTCACAAACTTAACTTATAATTTGTTGTCTAGTATCTCAATGTTGATTTGACTTCACGTTATTTTAGACGATATTTTTGATGTATTGGTTGGAATGTATCTGTTGAACTTGTTTTCTGTTGTTATCATTGTTGTACAATCGAGTGCCTCAATAAAGATAAATATTATTGTTGCTATTAAAGTGGCGCTATGAAATTTTTCTTCGGTGATATCTTTCACTGTCAGTGACTCATTCTGCAGCAGGCCACCGTCACTCATCATTCACTAGAATTACAGGTACACTTACACAATTACTCAAACTGCATTTTTTTACCTTTACTTCTTTTAGCGAAGCATTTATTTTACATGAATGAATACATTTCTGATATTCCGATTCATCCTCAATCATTACATTGATTATGCATTGCCAGTGCCAAACAAGCAAAGCAGAATATGCTTCTCAAAGTTATTGATTATGCATTGCCAGCCAAACAAACAAAGCAGAATATGATTTCTAAAGCCATTCAGTATGCGTTGCCAGTGCCAAACAAACAAAGCAGAATATGCTTCCCAAAGTTATTGATTATGCATTACCAGTGCCAAACAAACTAAACAGAGAATGATTTCTAAAGGAATCTAATTTACATGCTTAAGAGTGCATTTTTTATTTCGATTGGGCCAGAGTTTCTAGGATTGAATCAGAGCATGTGTCAGAGAAGAATGATTTGAGAGGGATTGTTTCCAAGTGAAAGTACGACTGATATAATGTGCCGTTGTGTCTGTGTGATTGTTCAATCTCTGCATCGGTAGAAGTGTCAGGGAGGTGAACGGAGATGTATTGGGTCTATGTCTGAAGTTGTTAGAAGGAAATGGGTTGAATGGACTGGTGAGTCAGTTGCTGTTTGCAGATAATTCGGTACTGGAACTGGTGGCAGATTTGAAAAGTGATTATGAAGCTTGTGTCAGAGTTTGATCGATTGTGTTATTGAAGTAAGCTCCAAGTCCATGTGTGTAGGAGTAAAGTGGAGAGATGTTCGAGGAGTGACGATGCAGGCAAAATCAGCGTCCGACAAAATGCAACCATTTTGGAAGAATTTTAGTGTGTTAAGTACATTCGGCCTCACTTTGAGAAAAATTGAACTGATAGAAGCTGAAAGTAAGTTTGCAGCTATGGACGTGCACACAGTGCTGTTTGCTATGAAGAGTGAAATGAGTTTTACGACAGAAAAGATTGCGTTGTCTGATGAAGTAATTGGCCCGATTTTGTTCTACGTTGCTGAGACGTGAAGGGCTAGAGCGGAGTTCAGTTGAAGGTTGAATGTTCGCGAAAATGAAACAGTCGGAGTGACGCTTAGGAGTAAGATCAATAACGATGCCGTTCGAATTAAAACGGAGATGGCGAGGAAGTTGGAGGACATTAGATTCATGTGTTTCACGATGGTTCAGACACATGTTGAGGATGGATGATGATAGAGGTGTAAAGAGTGTCGACGAAAGCAAAGGCCAAGTGGAAGATCCGGATTTGGGTGGATATATGGCCTTGAACAGACATTAGAGAAAAGAGACATCTGCGCGGAGGAAGCGAGAGAGCGTGCAGTGGATATGGCTGAGTGGAAAACGGTTGTAACATATTACACCACCCTGAAACGTTTTCCCGCTTTTGTCTGTCTCGTATAAGGTGGACGTGTATGGGGAGGGCCCGACAGTCATGACGCAGCAGGGGTGAACCATTAAAAGCTGTCAGTCCCTGCTGCTGACACTTATGTCTGATTTGTAGACCCTGGCCAGACTGTTGAAGCTTAAGGTCTAAATATTGGTACGCGTGTGAGTTTATGAGAGGAGTGAGTGTGAGTTTATGAGAGGAGTGTGAGGAGCCCTGGCATTCGGCCACATGCCCTCCCGGGGGATTGAGTCCTGCGTCAGTACCCTTATCACCAACAGTTAATACTTGAGCAAGTTGGAAACCTTTTAATATTGATATTAAACACATTTGATCTGCCAAATAATTATAAAAGAAGGACAGTTGAAACTTTTGCTATAGAGACGATTTTCTGAAAAATCGTTACGTCTGTTTAAATATATATTAAATCTTCGTGGAAACTTTTCAATGTTTGATGTATTGATTTTCGTCTGTTTTTGATCTCGTTATTTTGTTTAGGATGGTTAAATTAACGCAATTGTTAGAACACATCCTGAAAATAAAATAATCAATGAACGCCTCGTCTAAACTGCTTAGTAATTGAACAGAAATACTGCTTATTTACTCAAATAATTTCGTTCAAATCTGTTCCCCTATAAATTCTAATTACAACCTTGAGTATCGAGAACCCATGTACCTAAATGTTTTAGAGGTTATGGTTTGTTTATACGGAACATGCGTTTGATTACTTCGACATGAAACGTGTCATTCTCTCTTACTTCGTCATCCATGTCATGAATACCCAACATAAAAAATACCCCCACCAACAGAAAATGAGATAGAAAACTTTAATACACTCTCTAATACTGAACTGATCTACTTTCCATTCAATTCGGTCAACATGTACACTTCTGCACTATCATGAAATGCGCTACAAGATGACTAAAAAAAGGTGCTATCGGTCATGATGGTTATGAAATGAATCCCATATGTTTAAGTAATAGACGAAACTAATATTTGTCCAGTTGCCAATTGTGACGTAATATGAAATTATGTGGTACACATTTCTTCAAGACAAGTTACGTTTATTTAGGAGGGAGGAGTCTTCCTCGGTTGCAGCCAGTGCATTTAGATTCAATATTTTATTAACATTTCAATCATAAGTGCGTTATTACGTGATTTCCCATTTTAAAATCAGCTTATGTTACTGGCATTGACCGGCGAAGTGGACAGCAGATATAAAGTAAAGCTGATTATTATTATTCCCATCACATAAATAATAAGTGTCCCACCCACATCTAATGTCAGTTATTGCCACCTACCAACCCTAATTGGTTGTTATTGGCCCTCCCACACCGCCAGTTATTATTTGCCTCTCCCACACCATGTTCGTTATTATTTTCCTCTCCCACACCATGATGAATGTTATTTGCACTTCCCATACCCATTTGGTTGTTATTTGTCCCTGCCACACCATGTTTGTTGTTATTTGCCTCTCTCACACCATGTTTGTTATTATTTGCCTCTCCCACACCCTGTTTGTTATTATTTGCCGCTCCCAAACCCTGGTGAATGTTATTTGCACTTCCCATACCCAGTTGGTTGTTATTTGGCCCTCAGTAGTAGGTATGTAGTCCAGACGGCCCTGTGAAGGAATTAGATAGGGATGAAAGAGCCGGAGCCAGACGGGCCCGTGAAGGAATTAGATAGGCGATAATTATGGGTGCCAAGACGGCCCTGTGAAGGAATTAGATAGGCGATAATTAGGGGTGCCAAGACGGCCCTGTGAAGCAATTAGATAGGGATAAAAGAGCCGGAGCAAGACGGCCATGTGAAGAAATTAGATAGGCGATAATTAGGGCCACCAAAATACGGATGTGAAGGAATTAGATAGGTGATAATAAGTGACTCCATGTATGCTTTGTGAAGGAATTAGTTGGGTCATAATTAGTAACTCCATATATGCTTTGTGAAGGAATTAGATTGGCGATAATTAGTGACTCCATATATGCTTTGTGAAGGAATTAGATAGACGTTAATTAGGGGCTTCATATATGCTTTGTGAAGGAATTAGATATAGGATGACTAGATCTTTGAACCTTCTATCGAATGTATTGGTTAGGATGTATGTTATTTGTTAATGTGTCCGACTTAGTCGCTGTATATCCCGGACATTGTAGTTTTATGTTAAGCCAAATTGATCTAATGGTCAAGGTAGTAACTGATGATACATCGAGACACCAGGAACGCAAGTTTTTTATGAGTCGGCCGATGTATTTGTTAGGATGTATGTTATTTGTTAATGTGTCTGACTTAGTCGCTGTATATCTCGGACATTGTAGTTTCATGTTAAGCCAAATTGATCTTATGGTCAAGTTAGTTACTGATGGTACATAGAGATACCATAAACGCATGTTTTTTGTGAGTCTGCCGATGTATTTGTTAGGATGTATGTTATTTGTTAATGTGACCGACTTAGTCGCTGTATTTCTCAGACATTGTAGTTATATGTTTATTTTTCTTCTATTCTTGTCAAGTGAGTTACTTACGGTACATAGAGACTGCCAGTGACGGGTGGGGAAGAGGTTAGGGGTCGACCGGAGTCAGGTGGTGTCCAAACCGCAAATGGTAATTAGCTTGATGGTGTTTATATGTCAACTGTCACACAATGATCTTATCTCGAGATATGTGGTTCTCATGGAGAATTGTTTCTCTTACGATATCTTGCAGAGTCGTTTCGGTATCTGATTGCTTTTCATTTACGATTGCTTACGTACGGATTATATAGATGTATGTTATTATGTCTTGTCAACGTAATATATATGATTGTATTGAAATATTTCGCACGGTATGATATTTATTACTTTGTTTGTTATTGAATGACTCATTTGAATAGAAATTTTTACTGCTCAAACCTGAATTGTTAGCATATTCGATATAGTTATGCAAGAAATATGGGTATATATTAGGAGAGCATAGCTAGTTGTGCTCTAATTGACTCATTTTTTTCGGAGGTTGTTTGGTGGAGTTTTTGCGGAGAGATGCTTGATGCCAGCTTGATGTTGAATATAGGCTATGAACAATTACAAGTTACAACATGTTCATGTCGACGTGCTTTCATATTTTTTCACGCAAAAGTGTTTTCGGGTGGTAGTATTTCTGTGGGTTATCGATACGACCGCAATCCTAATTATCTTCGTATTTGTTTTACGGTATTATTTCACATGAGTATTTTACTATTTTGCTCCCCTTAGCTGCTGGTCAGAGTTAAATGTCAGATATTTTGGAGGAATGTATGTTTAAAAGGTGCAAGTACATTATGCATCTTTATGGTATGATCGTTATTGATCCACTGCAAATGTATACTTTAACATTTAGAAGACGATTTACTGAATGGAGGGGTCCTAGACCATTTATGGTTTGGCTTCCCTTCACCTAATGCGATATATTTATCTACGATTGCTAAGGGAGCTGTATAAAACTTCAATTAGCTTAATATCTGTCACATTTTCAACGTAAGGCAAGAGGGGGTTAAGTGCATTTCAATGCTAGTTCAATCGAGTTAAATTTAGGATATTGCAAACAAGGATTTATTAGATATATTACTTATATTGATAATAGATTTTGACATAATTTTATATACATAAATATACATGGAATATAATTTTACGAAAACATGACATTTTCACACCAAAAATTCGATGTGAGCATCTTCGCGAAACAAAAATAATGTCTTCGACCTCGCTCTCTTGTGTTATCTTGATCCTTGGAACCAGTGACAGTCTGTGGGTTCTTTATCAATGACATATATTTATTCCTCACCTGAAGCTGTCAACTCGTCTTATCGGTGTAGGATTTATCATCTGGGTGTGGTTTTTCTCTGATCTATTGGTGTTCGAGACTAACGCCCTTAGTACATATTTTAGATAAACGAGGACCTTTGGGAGATGTGTATGCAATACTTGTAATCCTAGCCTCGTATCCAAAACTTTGTTTATAGCCTCCAGCGAGCTTTTCATATACGGTATTCAATCACTATTACATCTTTTTGAAATCGAATCGTTTCAGATTTTCTTCTTGCTATTATCCACATTTCCATTCATTATATTTCTGCAGATATCCGAAATATACCCAATTCTACTTGCACTCAAACGTTTATGACAGGATTCTCTCCTTTCATGCTTCATCACCAACATATTTGTAACCAAAGTCAGATATAAATTTAATTTTATTATGCAGTTTTACACTTCTTATACTTGTCACCCTTCCATTACCCCATTTGATAATTCAGTTTCCTTCAACTTAAGCAGTTTTTTTCTTCACACATTTCAATATCACTGCCACAGATATCCATTTCACTGGAAGTATCCCACGTTTCCCCTTATTTTCATTATTTTCAATTTCGGTTATGGCTCGGGTCTTTCTCCCACCGTATCGATTTAGCCATTTTCACCCAATCTTCATACATTCTAGCTTGAGTGTTAGTGGCACCATACTTTCTTGTACGCTCGCGCCATTTTGAGCAATGTCTTTCTCATTGGATTGGAAACCCAAGTCCAGATTATTATGTTCTATCGATACGCCCAGAGCATCCTTTGAGGTCATATTTCCTCGTTCATTTTCATGATTAGCATATCCAAGATAATGCTGTTCTTTCAGATGATGCCAAAGCCCGAATGTGGAGCCTGATTTGCTTAATTTTATCTCCGCACTGCAAATAACACATACTTTCGTCTTTTCATTCCTGTTAAAATATTTCCACATCAAACTGGGTGGCATCTATCTTCCCGAAAGCGAATCGCTATCTGAAGAGTCCAGATATGAGTCCAATTTGTACATACAGGATCGTTACCTTCACTGCGTTGGCACATGTATGGGCTACCATGTAGGCATTTACACACATTTTGTGCAAAAGGGTTGCCACACATTGCCGGATGCATTAATACAGTCCCAACCTAACCTATCCCATAGAACAACATCCCTTGCTGTTGATACAAGATATTTCATCTGCATCAGCTTCATACTATGTTATGTTAAATGAAGTAATCATCATATCCGATCCTAACCTAACTAATGTACGGTATTCAGTCATGATTTATACAATGCGTAATACATTTCTCCACTTGTCTCTACATTTTGATCTATCCTTTGCAGTTTTGACACCTAATTACTCCTACTTCGCAATCAATCTCGACTGTGATCAGATGGATTGAATATTACAAGTAATT
Source organism: Gammarus roeselii (assembly GCA_016164225.1). Classification (NCBI taxonomy): domain Eukaryota; kingdom Metazoa; phylum Arthropoda; class Malacostraca; order Amphipoda; family Gammaridae; genus Gammarus; species Gammarus roeselii. The sequence goes on from SDVV010001512.1 coordinate 24,986, forward strand.
CATATTTGTTTCTATCATCATACAAATGGGACGACTTCATCTCATACAAGGTCTACCACAATTTTTTCTTCAATATCTCCTGACACTTCATACTTTGATAACTTGTACAGTTGATCTGACTTTTTTCTTTCCAATAATTTTTTCAAACTCTTCACGATGACAACGTTTCAAATGTCTCCACACGTTACTCGTCGATTTATGTTTATTCAATTTTATTTATTTCTGGCAAGCCCCCATCACCCCATTTCTTTCGAACAATCGAGGACTCAAGCTATAACCCATCCTTCCACAACAGAATCCCAATATTGACTGAATATTTTCTCATCGGACTCTGATTTATATCTCACCATTCTGTCACACATATACAGCATTTACCCCTAGATAGGTTTATGGGTAGCGTTGCATCCCTTGAAATATATTCTCCTACCGTATTCAACAATTTCATTGTTTCCTTCGACCAACGCAATGTATGCAATTTCATCGCATAACCTTTGAGTTGTAGGAT
>SDVV010001513.1:0-25489 GCA_016164225.1 Gammarus roeselii
TATATGTAAATATTTTAAAGTTTATCAAAAGTCTATTTTATGAACCATGAGTTGAGACAAGCCATTAATTGTGTATGTGTGTGATGTGTCCTCTCGTTTCTGGAACAGCCCTTGTTACACCTCCGCCATCGTCTTCCACGCTTCGAGTTCCGACAGCACAAGATCCCGCTGGTGCAGGCCCAGATGCGAGGGTCGGCATAGATGTGGCGCCAGGACTATATCGATGGTGCGGATATGAGAGCTGACACAAAGCTGGCGTTGCGGTTAACGGACCAGCGCACACTGCCCGCCCCCCTCTACCCAGGATCGTCCGTGCACAGGATTTTTGTTCCCGGGATGGGAAGCGACGAGTAGGTTTTCTAGCATTCGCTCCCCAAACATAGTGAGGCCAGCTCTTTCCTCGCTACTGAATCGAGTTGCCTCCATCCATTTCATCCACCGGCGTCCTCCAGGTCAAGTGGGGCTGCGAGACCCCTATAGGGCGGCTCCGCTACGAGAAGCACAACGGTTTCCTTTGAGATGCAACCCAGTGCAAGGCAAGGACGTTGTTCTCGAGGACGCCGGGCCACCGTTCATACCTTCATCCCCGCTACTCTGCGGTAGCGGTGGACATACCAACAAGTCACAAAAGTCAAGGTGACTTCGCTGTGTTCGTCACTTTTTAATAACCTCCGTGTAGACCTCCGTCCCGCCGGAACACCTTCGTAATTAGGGACGGTAATCCATAGTGACTGCTGGACGCCACTGGACACCACTCACCCCTAGTGTATGAGACTACTTCAAGTTTAAATGTTCGTAGAAAACCTAGTTTCTCTTAAACATGTATTTCCCAGTATCCGTAGTTGTACCTGTTATTTCTATATTCACGTATGCTCAGTGCTCCGGGGACGGTACAACTGATAGGTGTTGACGATACTACATAAGTAATAACAAAATGTGATGGACTTCTTATTATGCAGGGTTCTAGAGTTTCTACGATGCTTATCTGATATCACAACAGCTTGCCCTTACGGGCATCCAATGTTTTGATCAATTAAGCCTAGACTTGGTTGGTCTTCGATCCGCAATCCGAGCAGTGGATTTGATTTGATCCTCAGTTCCACCAAGAGCCTCAACGCGAGTCATAATAGGCTCCCCCGTAGGGCTCGATGATCATTGATTCCAGTAGGCTCACACGCCTCAGTGTGCTTTTTAATGTTAGACAAATTTGGAAATTTTAACAGTCAGACGCACGCTGGTGCGCATAAGAAAAACGCTTAGACGAAACGGACCTCCGCTTCCAATAATTTCGAACTTCAAGAGTAGTATGTACGCACACTAGTGCGTACAGGTAGCATCGTCGAGACTAGTACAAGGTTTACGGCTACACGGACAAAGTCAGCTCCGACAGCAACGCAACACGACCTAGACCGCCACGCGGTCCAGGTCGACCACAGTACATTTCATTTATTCAGGTAAGATTCAGACGAAATGAATCCTCGCCTCCTATCATTTAGAACTTCAAGAGTAATATGTACGGACGCTAGTGCACACAGGTATCCTCGTTGGGACCAGTACAAGGTTTACGGCTACACGGGCAAAGTCAGCTCAGACAGCAACGCAACACAATGTTTACAGCTACGCGGCCTGGTTAAGTAGAGGTACAATTTAGTTATTCAGGTAAGATAAAGACTCAGACGAAACAAATACACGCCTCCAACCACTCAGAACTCCAAGAGTAATATGCACGCGCGCCAGAGCGCACATACAGCATCGTCGAAATTGGTACAAGGTCTACGGCTTCACGGATTAGATGAACTCCAACCACAATGCGTCACAGGGTTCACAGCAACGCAGTCCAGGTCAACCCCAGAAACTACATATGGTCCGTGCACGCGCGAGCGAGCACAGGCTGACGAAAAAACACCCTTTCACAAAATCACAAACAGAAATTCCCACACAAATTCACTAGCATTATATATTATACATGACAAAATTGTGGATCGTGGAAAAAGTAAGGGCAGGTTCGTCACGGGCAGAAAAACTGCTCGGATCATTGATTTCGCACTCATTGCTTAAATGGATAGGGTGGGAGGGGGGCAGAGGTTTCTTGGGTCTCAATTGAGCCCGACGAATCTCGGAGGGTAACCCAAGTCCCCCGGGTCTTCCCGAGCTCCCCGGGTGCCTCGAGACCCTTAGTCTCAGCTCATCTCGGCTCGTCGCGACCAACTCGACTTGACTCTAACATGTTTCGACCAATCTCGACGCACCTCGACCAGCCTCGACGCAATCCTTGCCCTCTGCGCCAGTAATCCGCGGACTGTAATAGTTAATTGTTCTACTCCAGCATTTCACATATATACATTTTCCTGTGTATGGGTCTTACGGAGTGGGGAGAGGGAAGCAGAGTCCCAGGGTTCAGAGGGGCCTCAAGCGGGTCCCAAAGTTTCTCAAGGGGGTCCCAAAGGGTCTCAAGGGTGTCCCAAAGGACCCCGGAAGAGTACAAGTGGATCCCCTCAAATTCTCATGGTCTTCCAATTCCCCCGCGTTTCCCGAAACCCCGGGTCCTCCGAGTCCCGCGGGTCCCACGAGTTACCTACCCATTCCCTGGGTCACCTAGTCTCAACCTACCTCGATAAATTATAAACAAAGTATAATTTATCATCATGAAAAAGGGCAGAAATAAATAATAGAGCCCACGAAATAAGAAAGAATGAAATACTAAAAAAATGTGTCAATAATATATATAAAATGAATAATCATCCATCCACCCCAGTTATAAGGTGTTAATTATCTATATGATCTATTGGGCCGATGTTAATGATCGGCCCAAAGGCGGTGTTTATGGAAACATTTGTTCCGTCCTACCTAGCCTTTGTATCTCACCTTTGCAGCATCCCAAAGCCATGACTGTTCACCAACTGGGCATGCAGGCATACTAGGCAGTATGGTGTACGACAGCGCGCCAGCAGGCAAAATGAACCAGGTAAAACAAAACACAGTAAGACGATGGTTGGAAAACGCTTAGTTGGTCAATAAGAAAAGACAACAAGGACAGACAACAATTAGGTAAGTCGTTTAAAACGAAGAACAAAATACCAAAATAGAACCCATTTGGTCAATGACAACGTGTACAACACCTTCCCCCATTTCCAAATCGTACCCACGTCGCTACGTAGTAAAGGGCCTGTATACGATAGTAAACTTCAGTCCCTGGCGCTCAACTGAAACTCCTCCCCTGGATTTTCCCTTCTGGTATGTAACCCAATGGAGTAAAGATCTGCCTTACAAACGTGTTAAGTGATGGTGTTAAACGTTTCGTGCCTCTTTGCCCAGGACCCCGTCATCATCCTCCTTAGTCGGTGTACTCGGAAGCATCAGTTAGCGGTTCTCCTGGCCTGTTGGGCCCTCATTCAATCCTTTCCATCAACAAAAACCTTCAACAGACTCGTATCGTTTTATCAGCCCCTGCCGGCTACTCTTATCGCCTCAAAGGCACAGCTAAAAATTTCAAAACACGGACTTTAAAGGCACATGAAAATCTTTCCCATTGGACTGTAACTGTTGTACTTGAATATTCTTTACCTTACCGCCTTCCTCGTGCTTCCCGTGGTGGGGAACGGTGCGGCCCACTGGCCTGCTTGGACCAGTTCCTCATCGACCATTCCCAGTAGTTTATAGGACGCCCGAGATGAGTGGTCATTCTATTCTGGGTTGTATGGTATGCAGCTGTAGTCTAAGGCTGCAATTAACAACACAGGTCACCCTAGGCCATGTTTTGTATGAAAGCTCCGATTCACCGCACGAACGCGTAATTAGCCGCCTCTACTTCACCTCACGGATCAGCACAGTGTGGCACGCTAGTTGAATGGCACCTTCCCTTGTTACTGAATTGGCTTCCCTACCTCATCATCTGTCGACTCGGGTCAACCGAATCCAAGTACGTCTCACAACATTCGAATGCGACCGCCTAGTCCCTAAGCAGATTAGCTCAGATAATCGTACAGGAAAAATACCTCCCCTACTCAATTAGAGGATAACTTAAAATAGTCGTAATAGTAGTAGGCGTAGAAGCCTGGGACGTGCTGTAGAGTCCGTTCTAATAATATTCGAAAATTGAATTTACAGTACAACTAGCCCAGCCTACAGAACATCTAGCCCAGTGATCAGGTTGTTGGGCTCAGCCGCCTAAGCCAATCCTGAAGGCATCCTTTCATTGCTGTCTTCATTGCCCGACTCAATAGCGTAAACCTTCTTCACATGAGACCATGCATTGTTGAGGGCTGTAACAGGACATCTCCCATTTCACGAGTTTGAGTATCTGCAGCCAGTTGTAACGGAGTCCCGCTAACAAATGCAGATATAGGACGTGCACGTCCTTGTCCGCAACCGCTTCTAGAAATGGAGTATTCAGTCATATGTTTACATGAACATGATCGAACATTCATGAGGTCTTCATGAAAGTTACGCCCTCTCCAATATTAGAACTAGATAAGAGACAATGGATTATGCCCTCAGTTTGCCAGAACAACGACAGCTTTTTCTTCTATGTTAGGACATGGACAGCTAATATAAAGGTTATACCTGAATAGTAAGACGGCCGAGTTGTCTGAACTGTTAACTCTGAACTGTTAACAGATGACTCTCGTGTAATCTATACTGACTTTACATCTAATTTCAATTAAACTCTTCTGTAATGTGCACTTGGTCAACTACATGACGGTCAACATGACGCTTTAGGGCTACTTGAAGTTTACAATGAGAAGGCTTTTGCCTAAGAGTTGCATGGTTGAGCGACATTATTATATCTATGTCAACACAAGCGCACCCTCTGTCTCACGGTCGTTCAACAGTTGCTGCTGCTGATTTTATGGAGGGTATAAATAGTATGGATCAGATTGATCGGTTATATTCTTCATGATAAGACTTCTCAACACCACGATTAAATCCCAGCAATTTATACTAAATAAATCCCGCAGCACTAGATATGCGTCCGCGGGTAGCCGCACAACATTCAGGGATACATAGGTTCGCAAACTATTCAGAGTTAGAGCAACAAAACAAGAGGGGGGAACAAAATGGGTGCAACAAAACAAACGGTAAAAATAACAGTCAAATAAGATAGACATCGTCCCCCACAGCGGAACAATCATTTCTTTCAGTATCGTCTGTTACACGTATAAAACGTTGTATGATATGTTGTTAACATCATCTATTTCGAATATTTAGGATTAAAGCTTGAACTCCTAAACCAACTTTGCCAAATGGTGTTTGATTGTTCACCCATAGCTACCATCGCAACGAACATCTAGTCGGTGGACAGGGTGATATTTCGACGTGGCTCTCCGAGTACGGTGCTGTGGTTCAACTTGCACCACAAACGACTGAAATGAATGTATTAATAGCGATGCCTTAGCATTCTGAAGGATCACCCACCTAATAACCGTATCAAAAGTGAACAGAAAAATGGCCGAGAGCATGTATTGCAAGTGACAAAAATTGCCATGTTCGGAGCTAGATTTTGAAAACCAAGTAGCTAAAATTAATTTTGGAAAAAGCTTACGTGGAGCTCTGCATTTGGTTCTGTCGTGTAGTTCAAGCCATGATGTGTCGAAATGCACGCATTATTAGCACAAGGAGTGAAGAAACAAAAACTTCAAACTGACCAAGTTCAGAGTTCGTATTTGAAAAAATACAATTAACAGTCTGTTCTTTAGTTTCAGCCATGAATGGTCGCAATCTACGTATTCTCTTTCACTCGTAAGAGCCATATGGTTTTGCATTGCGCTTCTGCTTTTTATTTGAATGAATCCTGAAGAGAAACATTACAAAGACGCTTCTACGAGAGAATCTTGATAACATCCGTTGAACGTAGTTTCCGACAGATTTAAACCTTTGTGTCTTATAACCTTACTCGGAAATTTCTAAGCTTTCAAGTTCGTCAACTGTCCTCGAGTTTTCAAGAAAAATAAACTTTTGGCCGTGCGTGGCTTCTTGTGCCTGTCGGTCTAAATGTCTTCCAGGTAGCGAGTGGCGCGCTCAGCCGTCTGCCGGCTGATCCCCCAAACCCCTCCTTTCCCATACAAGCGAGGGTTGGGCTACCCCACCATTCATTCGTCGCTCTTGATTCGGACGCAGAGCACTCCCGTCTCACTCGATCCTGACAGATCGTCGCACCTTTCTGAAAAGTAAGATTCAGTGCGAGGCGGCCCATCTGGGCAGTGGATAAGTGACCCAGTGCCCCTCGAGCCACAGTTGGGGTCGGCAATTATTGCCCTGCCGTACTGAATTTGCTCCCAGTGAGCTGCGTCCCACGCAACGACAATTTGTCATAAGACATTTGTCGAGACAGAAATCTGTAGACACATAATTTGTCAGTACAGAAAGTGTCGACAGCAATCTGACAACACATAATTTGTTGACACACCAAATTTGTCGACACACCAAATGTCGACACATGAATTTGTTCTGACAGAAATTTGTCAAGACAAAAATTTGTCGAAACAGGAATTTGTTAAATCAGAAATTTGTTGAAACATAAATATGTTGTGACAGAAATTTGTTGGAACAGAAATTTGTAGACACATGATTGTCGACACACCAAATGCGGTTCAGCTACACGTCCGCAGGTCCACCCCTTTTCTGCCGCCAGCAGGTTCGAAGAAGCTCCCTCTACAGCTTCTCAAGATTGTCTTTGCGATCGAGTAACCCTACCATCGGGGGGTGACCATCAGACAGGACGGCTTGTTCGTTCTGGAAAGTATCCCAAATGCACTACCCAAACTCCTCGAGCAAATCAATACCACCCTGCCCAACGGGTCGGCACCGAAGGACCTCGACGCTTGGTTAACACGCACTTTGCTCTCACAGCACACTGCCCCATAGTTTAAGTCCCTGATGGAGTTTGCGAATGATCCGATCCTCTCCCCAAAGACTCACTTCGACGCCACAAAGAATAAGATCGCTTTCCTGGTCTATCACATTGCTATAGAAGCACGTACCAAGGACTTCCAACTCCGCAGGCAGGTGGCTCAAAACCTGCGCTACGGCGCATCACTGATAGGGATCCTTGAGCGCATCCGGACTCCCGTCCTCACCGATGGCACGCCAGTTACCCCTCAGTCACTGCGTTGTCTGTCAGAGCTCACCACAGGCTCCGTTCACAAACTAATGTCGGGATCCCTCTTCGACGCAGCTGTGTGGAAATATCAGATTCTGCTTCAGACGCTGGACAGGCTCGTTCCGGAATCCGCCCGGACCGCCTTTCAAGGGTCGGTATTTGAACCTAAACTATTCACCGACGAGGCGATCTTACAGGCTAGCCAAGCGCTGGACACTTTCCGTAGCAGGACAAAGGTCATCTCCTTTCTGGGCCCCTCCGCATCAGGTTTCATTGCCCCTGCTCCACGGACACCCCTGCAACACCGAGAAGCTGTCGCACAGCATCCTCTCTATAGCAGAGGCGAATGGCACGAAGCTCCTTTCGTGGCCGACCCGCACCGCCCAGGGCACGCCCTACATTCCAGCAGGATGCTAGGCAACCCCAAGGGAGGCGGGTGGTCTCCGGTGCCTCTCAGACAAGCTCCAGGCCCCCCCCCGCTTGCCTTGGGGGCCCGGGGACTCACCCAAAATGTTTCAAGGAGGGGTAGTCGCGGAGGGAGTCAGGGAACCTCGGCACACAAACGACCCTCCCTCTCCCGCTCGCAGCCCACAGCTAACCACTGACAGCGGGACCGCCTCCCATTACGCAAACTCAGACGTTCTGCCGGCAACCCTCGGGAACAGCCTCGCGCACTGGATCAAGGCCATGGCCTTGGTTAAACGCATTATCGCCACAGGCCTCTCCTGGAAATGGACGCCACGACCCCCCCACCCCCCCTCGATCACACAAGTCTCTCACCGACAGGCAGCCGGTTTATGTATCTCGCATTATTGGGGTCCCCAAGGCTTTGAGAGGAGATCGCCTGGTGATCGAACTCTCCGACCTCAATATATACATCCCGGTATCCACGTTCCGCATGCCCCACCCGCAGCGCATACGAGCAGTGCTGAACCGCCCTCTCTGGTTCACCAAGTTAGATATCAAGGACGCCTTCCCACACATCCCAATTCATTCCAGGTTAACAAGGTTCCTGACCTTCAAACTGCGAGGCCAACTGTTTTTCTTTTTGGCACCTCTCATCCGGTCTCAACCTGGGACCATAATTTTTTACAACGGTTGCGAAGCTGCCCCTTCGTTTATTCCACCAGCAAGGGATAGATGCGGCCTTCTACATCGACGACTGGCTACTCTGGGCACCGACAGCACTTAACTGCCGGCGCAACACCCAGACGGCCTGCGACCTTCTCCTCAAACTAGGCTTCCGCGTCCACAAGGAGAAATCTAATCTAGAACCCACCCAGCAGATCGACTTATTGGGGGCTAACATTCAACGGCTCGGCCAGGTCCATCGCCTCACCCTTACGACACATCGACCGCTGTAGGGACATGGCTACGAAGATACTTTCCCGCGGAACCCTCTCGCTCCGATAGCATCAGAGTTTCCTCGGTATAATATATTTTCTCACACCTTACTTACGCTATGCTCGCCACTTCTTCAATGAGGTGGTGATCGCAGCACGCCTCCTCCACCTCTCCCGAAAGCCCTGCCGTCTCAACATACCTACAGCCACGCAGCTCAACACTGGGGCGACGGGACTTTTTTTCATCCCCCGTGCGGTTCGTAATGCCTCCCCCGGAGCACCTCCTGTGGACGGATGCATTAGACGAAGCGTGGGGTGCCGTATGCTGCAGCGACCAGCAGTCTTGCGACCGCTGGTCTCCCTGGGAACGCAATCTCCATATTACGGCGAAGGAATCGCTGGTCATCATACACGCGCTGGGCGCACTAGCTCTTTGGCATTACACCACAGTCCGCGTGATGTCCGACAACTGCGTGGCAGTGGCCATGGTGAACCACTTGGGCTCCAGCAAGGCCCCGGCGCTGCAGAAGTTCGGAGCACAGCTTCTACACATCCTCCAGCGCCACCACGTCTCTCTACTCGCGACCCACCTTCCCGGTTCGCAGAACGTTTGGGCCGATCAGCTCTCACGTCTCCTACTGGTAGAAACGGAATGGGCGCTGACACCTCAGTGCTTCTCCCGCCTCTCCAACCTGCGCGGGACCATGCATATCGACCTCTTCACGCCTCCGGGGAACCACAAGCTTCTACTATTTGCAGCTCCGTTTCCTCACCCGCGAGCGGCTTTAGTGGGTTCTCTCCAATGTGACTGGAATCAGTTAAAGGAAATATACCTCTTTCCTCCATACAACCTGATCCCCCAAGTGCTCCGCAAACTCGCAACGTACCGCTATAGCGGCGTCCTCGTGGTCCCCGACCACCCCCAACGCACTGTGGTGGCCCACGGTCGTCGCGTCTTTCAACAAAGTCTCACTCGCCTTCGACGTGTCTCAGCGCATCGAAGGCAGGGAGGTCCCTCTAACATCACGACCCTTCTCGTTATCTCGCATTCAATTTTTAGAAACGGTGCTTATGATCAAATTCAGTAGCTCGCTGGCGGACACCCGGGTTAACACGCACAGGCAGTCCACACAACGCCAATACCAAAGCGTCTGGACTTGTTTTCAAACGTGGCTACGCGCCACGCAGTAGCAGTCCATCAACCAGTCCACCCTTTTGACGTTCCTGCACTACGCCGGAAAGCAGAAGCGGCTCAACCCTCGCACGGTTCTGGTATACAGGAATAGCTATACTTGCCCCTCTTACATGGCTTTGGCGTCACGACCCGCGGGGCGATCTTTCAAGAACTGGCTAGGGCCCAGTTTCACGAGAATCCGCCAAATGCTCGCCTCTCCTCGCTTCAATACCCAAACGACGTCAGCTCTGGCGCTCTTTTAGAAGACTGTTTCTCGTCGCGCTCGCAGCAGGCAACAGAGTCTCGAAAATTGCAGCCATGACACGAACGGGACTACATTTCTCCACGAACACTCCATGCGCTCTCATACTGACCGCTGACAAGTTCTTGTACATAAACCAGACCCTTGCCCACACGCCACCGCTCATTTCTATCGCCTCACTGCTGCCGGATGGCCGGGCACACGGCTTGTGCCCCATGACATCACTCAAAGCCTACATAGCACGATGTCCATCGAACAATGGATTTTTCGTTCATCCCTCCTACTTTCGGCCAACCTCTCAAGGCGTCATCGGTGGGACATTACATCTGCTCGCTTATCAATGAAGCCACACCGCAAGCCACTGCTCGCTTATCAATGAAGCCACACCGCAAGCTCACGATGTCCGCAAGTATGCCTCGTCTCTCGTTTGGTAGTCGTCCACGTATTCGTGAACAAATACCTCTTCTCAGTAGAGAAGCCTAACCAGCCTTGCGTCTCCTTGGGAACCAGGTGGATAGTCCTTCTCGCCTCATACGTTTCGGACACCGCATCCGCCGGGGCCAGCATCTCCTCTACGTAGCATACAGTACGTACTTCATTATCTTACCCTCGCATGCGGCGACAATCCATACAAAGCCTTCAGGTTACGGAGTACGAAATACGTATTTCCTTATCCCACTTGCAGTACAACTCTGTTACCATAGGAGCTAGCTATTGTACACATTGTTGGTACTGGTTTGATTTGATTTGAGCCTCATTTCCACCACAGCCTCAACGTGAGTCATAATAGGCTCCATCGTAGTTGATTCAGGTAAGTTCGCACGGGATCGCGTGCGAAAATATTAGTCATGTCAAGATGAAGTCAGTTCATATTTCAATTGTGGCATATTCGCGTACTAGCGCGAACGAGAGAGTGAAGAGCTAATGCGTATCTTCGTAAAATGTGTTATTATTTCTGTGCGTAATGGGGTGGAGAGACCACTTTACTTGCACAGGTTCTGGGGTTTTGACAGCTTCGTATAGTCCGGTGTGTTTTCTGAAAGCGATAAGCTTTGTACGGTAAGTTGGGTCCGTGAGTAGGCTTCGTAGGTTGCACGGGGGATTTGGGAACGCTCGTCGGGCTGCCGCGAGTGCGTTGCAATCCATCAGTAAGTGTTTCACGCTGATAGCCACTTGGTGGCCACAGGGGCAAGATGGCGCGTTTTGTCCCATGTCGACATCCATCAGGTGGTTGTGAGTTATCCACGTGTGTCCCGTGGACAAGCGGTTGATGAACACTAAGTCTTTTCTGTTGGTGAACTTCGTTTCCCACTCTCCGACTGAGGGTTTGACGGAAAGCATTTTTTGTCCACTCTGTTGCCATATTTCATCCCATCGGGATGTTATATGAGAGTTGATGATAGGGAACCAGTCCCGGTAATATATTGCGAGAAATTGTTCTTGGTGAGCAGATGCCACTTTAGCAAGCGAGTTCGCAAGCGAGTCCGCAAGCGAGTCCGCAAGCGAGTCCGCAAGCGAGTCCGCAAGCGAGTCCGCAAGCGAGTCTGCAAGCGAGTCCGCAAGCGAGTCCGCAAGCGAGTCCGCAAGTTCGTTTCCTCTTATTTCTGCGTGTACGGTGATCCAGCAGAATTCAACTGCCTGACCCGTCTCGGACATCACACAGAGATCGTGCTGCATTTTACGTGGAAACGGGATGTTCGTAGTGCAGTGTATCAATCTGGGTGAGGACATTCAGACTGTCTGAGAATACTACTTTTTTGGAAAGCGATGTTTTGGCAATAGAAATGGCTAGTTCAAGTGCGTGGAGCTCCGCAGAGAACACGGAGGCTTCTTGTGGGAGGGTGGCTGGGAGTGGATGTCCCCGCACACAGCGGCGGCTCCCACTCCATCCGCGGTTTTGGAGCCGTCAGTGTCTAAATGGCGGTGCTCTAAATATTCTTCCTCAAGTGTCTCAGGAATTCCTGCCGGTACGCGTTGGTTGGAGTAGTTGCTTTAGGGTACACTTGCACGTTTAGGTTGACCGGTGGTGGGTTGATCATCCATGTTGGTGTGTTGATTTGAAGAATTCGGTAGGAGAATGAAGGCTTAATAGCTTTACGATTGATGTTCAGCGAGGTTAGCAGGTTGTCCACACGTAGGGAAAACGGTGGGCATATATTCTTATTAGCCGCGAAAAGGCGCTTATCGGATATATTGGTGATGTGGTTGATTGCCGGGTTGTTGATTAGACTTCTAGTCTTAAAATAGTTTTGTAGCGAAAGTTTGTCTCGCCGGAGCGGAAGTGGAAGTACGAAGTACGTTAAGGGATTCGATTTCTGCTCTGAACGTCATTCCGGTGTCCGTGTCGGCGCCGAACTCCTGAGATGTTACCGATTGGATAAGTCCCGTCGACCTTTTGCAGCGAGTCGCCAGGGCTGCGATGTGGGGTCGCCACGTGGGTTTAAGGTCCCACACATGAACCAGGAATTTGACCGTTTATTTGTATACTAGAGGGCTGTTGTGCAGCATTAGGGTTGGTTTCAGGTGTAAACCGGGCACAAGGGTAAAGTGCATGCTTATAGTTTTAGAGGGCGAGAATCGGAACTTAACCGAGAGGATAAGTTCCGTTGACTTTCTGCAGCGACTCTCCAGGGCTGCAATGTGGGGTCGCCACGGGAGTTAGGGACCCACGCAACATCCAGGAATTATATCGTTTTTCCATTTACTAGAGGGGTGTTGGGCAGCGTTAGGGCTTTTCGTTCTAGAGGGCGAGAATCGGAATGCATTTAAGGAAGCTCAGGTCCCGACAAGGTTTAGGCACTGCTGGAGTTCATGTTGAATTGTTAAAAGGCTAAGGCGTCTGTGGCTTATTTGTAGGTCGCCCACGTATAGTGATGAGAGCAGTCTTTCGTCTCGAGGAAGAATGTCGGCTAACTGATTGATTTTGATGATAAAAAAAAGGGACACTGAGTACGCTTCCCTGGGGGACGCCCATTTCTTGCAGGTATGACGGAGACCGAGTGTCGCCAACCTTGACCCTGAAGGTGCGGTTTTGTAGAAATTTGAGGATAAAACGTAGTAGGCGACCTCTCAAACCTTTACGGTGGAGATCCTTCATGATCCCGTATTTCCACGTAGTGTCGTATGCTTTTTCAACGTCAAAAAATATGGAAGCCACATGTTCTCTTCGGACGAAGGCCTGTCTAATGTCGATTCTAATTGTTCGAGGTGGTCCGTTGTGGAGTGGCGCTTACGGCCACCGCACTGAATGTTAAGGCCTGCATGCATTTCAAGGTAGTCGACTAGGCGTGAGTTTATCATTCTTTCCATAGTCTTACAGAGGACGCTAGTTAGGGCAATGGGACGATAGTTATGCGGGTCGCTGTGACATTTTCCGGGTTTGGGTATCGGGATAATTACGGATTCCCGCCTTTGATTGGGAAAGAATGGATTTGAATACAACGTATTGAACAGATTTGGTAGGTGCCGGAGAGCGTTGTCGGGAAGGTGTTTGTTCATGTTGATGTGCACTCGGTCCGGCCCGGGTGAGGTTTCACGAGTGTGGTCATTTGCATATTGTAGTTCATGGATGGAGAAAGGTTTGTTGTAGAATTTTTCATTTGTTGAAGTGAAGTCGATATGCTCAATCTCTCTTAGGATCTTTTCCCGTTGGAAAGAAGCCGTATAATTTGTTGATTGTGATATTTGCCTAAAAGTCTGAGCTAGTTTGTCCGCGATGTTCGCGCCGATGAAGAATAGACAGTGTCTCCGTCCGACAGCAGGTGGTTAGGTCGCTCGGGTCGTTCTGGATAAGTGTGATTTTTATCCCACACTTGTAAAAGAGGGGTGTTTCGATTGATTGTATCAACTAATTTGGTCCGGGCTTTCTCGCTTCTTCTCCACGCTAAGTTTGCGGAACACGGCCGTTTCCCTTTTCCAGGCTACTAGGTTCCTGGGATGACGTGCGCGGCGGATGGCCCCGTGTATCCTTTCACGCCGGTCCTTGGCTTATTGTACCTCCGGGCACCACCAAGGTTTAGGGAAAAAGTTGGGCGTAAATATTGGGGAATGCATGCGACAGCTGCACTTTGGAATTTCTCGTATAGATGTATGACAAGGTCGCGCTCTGAAATGTCTTCGGAAAGGCGCTCCACATCGTCCCATGCGACATGTGTTGAGTATTCCTCCCAGCAGGCTTTCCGGTAGTTGAATCGAAGTTTCTGTGCGTCGGGATTGTTTGATCGGTTTGTAAGGAGCGATATAATCACTGGGTTATGATCACTATCATGTGTTGAAGGCAGGACTCCTCAAACGAGTTGGGGAGCTGAAGTGGGGGAACAGATTGATAAATTGATGACTGTTTTACTTTCGAGGGTGATCCGAGTGGGTTGTCCGTCGTTGAGAAGGATCAGGTTGTGAGTGTCTATGGTGTTGGCATTATCGCTCCCCTGGGGTCTGTTCTCACGCATCCCCACACTTCGTGGTAGCTGTTGAAATCTCCAAGGGGAGTACGGGATGATGCAGTTGGTTAAGTAGATCGGTTATTAGTGCCTCCGTGAGGACGTGGTTTCGTGACGAGTAGATAGATACCACTGTAATTGATCTTGAGATACAAATCTTCACTGCAACAGCTTGGAGTTCTGTTCTCAGAGGGAGGAGGTGATGAGGTATGCTTTGATGGATCAAAAGTGCCATCCGCCGTGTGCAGTCACATTATTCTGACCTTCGCGACGGTGTATGACATATCAAGGGATTGTGAAGGTGGCTGTCTCGCGGAGTTTGATCTCCTGGAGGTCCACCACCAAAGGTTTATGGGTGGAGATTAGCAATAATAATTCATCTTTCTTGCTTCTAAGTCCCTGGCAATTCCGCTGAAGTATTGTGTTGTTGTTCATTTCGAATCTCTGTTTTACGCCCAGATCTTGATGGTCTGGAGCGGTCGCGTGGTTTGTCGGAACTATTGTGGTGTCTGTGTCTATGAGGCGCAGGTGTCCTAGATCGAGAGCGTTCGCATGAGCGTCCGCTTTCTGTAGAACATGATCTCCTAGACTCACTGCGTTTTCAGCTGTGAGTGCTCTTGTAGGAGGAGGAGGAGGACGAGGGAGTACGATCTTTGTGTTTGCTTCTTGAGCGAGTGCGTTCCTCTTCTATGGAGAGTTTTTTAAACATTATGATGGGCTGAGTAGTAGTCGTTGGGATATTTGAGTCGAGTGCGGTGCAGGGTCAATCAGTGGTTTTGGGTATCCGTTCTTAGTTGAAGATTTTCAGCTCGTCTTCGCGTAGGTGATGATCGTTCTCACCCAGCGAAAACCTCACTTTGGCTTTCGCTGGGTGCGGTCGCAGTTAAGACAGTCAGAAGTCGTTCAACGATCTGATCGAGGCGAGCTGTGGTTCGTTGGCTGTCGTTAATATTTTTGCTTCGTAGCGAGAGGGCGTTGCGTACCCCTCGGTCGTCGTCGTCGGAATCTTCGTCTCTTCGCCTTTTGATTTTTGGGTTATTGGACCTCTCCTCGTGGTCGACCAAGGCAGCATCCATCGCAGCACTCTCCTGGGCACTGGTGGATTCGTTGCTTGGGACGCCCGCCTCTATTACGAGGACGGTCGCTGGGCTGGTTGTGGTATTGTTAGAACTGGAACGGGGTGTTGGGGTCATGGTAATAGTTTGAGTTGACGGTCCGCGAGTGTAGTCTGGTGGGGTAGACTTAGTTGTAGATTTAACTGCCTTGGCGTAATTAAAATTACGGCAGTTTGGGTTTTCGTCGTACGAGATTTGGATGACTTCTTTTCGCGCGACTCTGCGGTCATTTTGTATGATTGTCATTGTTTTTTGGTCCATCTGCTTTTGGCGGTCGCGGTCACCTGCCTCATGAAGGCATGAGCAGTGGTAGCAGTTAGGTTGGTGGGCTGTGCAGTCCTTTCGGTCATGCTCGCCGGCGCACCTCTTATTTTTATTATAATTATTATTATTAAATCATTTATTTCCATCGTTTGGCAATGGATTTTCAATTTTTAGGAAATAATTTAATTCTCAAACATAAGACACGAAACTTCGTTATCAACTACGCTCTTTGAATTAACGAAAACTAGAGTTCAATTTGAATTCGTAAAAAATCATCTCTAGGGGCCGCCGGTTCGGATTACATGGAGCGAAATATTATTTAAAATAGTACCATCTGTGCACATACGGAAAATTAATATTTTGACAAAAATAATTCCGACCACATAGCGTTGGGAAAACCACACAGCGTTGGGGTATGTATGACTGGCAGTATTTTATGACCTGGCCGTATTCCAGGCATTTTTTGCACATTGGAGGCCATGTCGCCACTGGGTAAGTTTTTGTTTTCCCTGTTCGCCCGGGATTACTATGAATTCCGGTGTGTCACGTCCTGGGAAAGTGATTTGATATGCGGTGGAGTGGATGTTTCGTGGTTTGATCCATTTTGCTAGGGAAACGTTGGTGACGCCGTAATCCTCAGCCAAACCTGCTGCAAAAGCGCTTAGATCAGATTTAGGAGTGTAGTTGCAGGTATATATAATTCGTCTTGTAATGTTGAAGAACGGATGTATTTCAACAAGGACTTTGTGTTTGTCTATTTTGTTAATCCCTTGTATAGTGTTGCTCTGCTCGATATTTACGACGTGGGCCAGATACTTCTTTCCCTGTCGGTTCATGTTTATCGGCTTGCCTCCCAGTTGTTTGGAGAGGGAATTCATCATGGTGAATGATGAATTCCCGCACCACTATCAACAAGCGTTATGAGGAAGTGGGTAGGGAACGATGCTGATCTTCTCTACTGGGAGGGAGGGTGAGCCTGGGGGGAGCGAATCGCGGTCGCAGCCTCGCGTCGCCCGACTTTGTGCTCGGTTTGGTATTGCAAGATCTCCCTCTCAGTCCTGTCCTGAAAGCAGTCTTCGTGTTCCATAGGGTGACCGTTTACTTTGCAGTACAAGCAGTGATATTCTTCGAATGGGCACGACAAGGGATCTTCCCGTTTATCGTGGTCGTCTTGTAGCAGTGCGAGCATCTTTGCTTACCGGGACGATCTCTGCTCGTGTGTCCGGATTTCTGGCATTTAAAGCATCGCATCGGACGTCTTTTGAAGGGTGTAACCTTGGCTTTGGCGTCAAAGAAAGGTATGTCTATGTAGTTAGGTGGGGTGGGGCAATTGAATTTAAGCAGAAGAGCCGTGATGGTGTTTCTTTTTGGTTTGATTTTTGGTGCGATTTTCGCTTCAACTATACATTCCACCTATTGGACGAGTCCGATGATGAACTCGTCGTCTTCATCACTCGGAAGACCCTCGATGGTATGATTTTGAAAGTCTTTTCGCATTTTCTGTTTTTGGAGAGTATAGTGTCACTTTGAAGTTTTGTGTCTACTTTAATGGTGAAGCTGTCGTCACCGCTGGCGGTAATGTTGATAATTGGAAGGCCAGTCATGGAACCCAGTCCTTTTCGTAGTTTATATGTACAAATATCCGGTCCGTCATTGACATCGAATGTCATTTTCAAGTGTTCGGGGAATTTAGGGCCGTTGTTGAATAGGTTGTGGTCATCAAATCGAGTGTTTTGTCTCCTCTTTACGTTTCTTGGTGTTTGGGCGTTACGAGTTTCGGCTGGGATGAAAACGATGTTATCAGTGAGGTCAGAGGCGGAAGCACAGGAACAGGTTACGGGTTCCCTGGCCTCTATCCTTTCCATTAGCTCATCCAGTCGGGTATTCATAGTTGCAAAAAGGTTCTCGAGTTTAGTAAGACATTCACCGACTTCACGGGAGGGCGCCGAGCAGTCCTCAGTTTCCAGCTCGAGAAGGCCCATCATTTTGCTTATCTTGCCCAGGACATTCTGCATTCCGATTATATTCGCGTCCAGCTTCGAGAAGCGTTCATTTGTGTCGTTGACAACGACTTGAGTCAGGTTTTCTGTCGATGAGGAACTTCTGAAGGGTCTGTTGTTCTTTCTCACAGACTGGCTTGGGTGCGTAGCTCTGGAGGGGCCGTCAGTCCCTCTCCAATAGGGCATGGTCTTGCCCATCGTTTGATCCCCGGCTTCTACCCGGAGTTCTGGATAATAAAGGTGGGGCCTTCTTTACATTGATTTCTATTGTATATACGAATATATACACTAACTTAATCCTTAAATTTACTCTTAAAATTAATCTAACATCAAAATTATTTTGTGAACATTACTGTTTTTTATAAAAAAAAAACATTTCTTTTCAATATCAATTGGTTTCGATTCTAAATTCACAAGCCCCGGTATCAGTGAGGGACTCACCTCTTTGTGCACCGAAAGGGGAGGGGGAGAGTGTAGCTATAAACTGAAAGGGAGGGACGGTGGAGAGATCTTTTAAATCAAAATATATTTACACGAAGGAACAAATAAAATTTGGTGGTTAACGAGGACACCGCGGGAAGGCGGGTGAGCCTGGGATACCCCCAGAGGGTATCTCTCTGAGGTACCTCATCGCTCTCGCTCTAAGGAGATTATAGTCGATCTCTCCAATTAAGTTGAAAACTTTAACCTTTACGAGACGATATTCAGTCTCTGAGCGATATTCAACTTAGAGCGGTGACCGGCTCTTATTTTGATACAGCAAAAAAGGAGCTTCTATACCCTGGAAACTTGCCAACTTTTGAGCTTAGACGCGAAGAACAGTATGCGATGGTGTTTTCGAACTCACTTGTCACTCATTGGTTACGATACTGCCTCTGCACAAAGCTCTGCCTCTGCTGAGCTGTGATAGCCGTTTTTAGAAGAGTTGTCCAATGGAGAAGTCTGGGTGGTCAACATTTGCCGAATTTCTATTAAAGAACCCATGAGAGTTCCAAAGAGCCCCTTCTACATGCCCACGCCCACCTCGGAGCGCACATGGCAAGTGTTTTTTGGCTCTTTTAACGAGCCCCACTTGTGAGCTATGTGAGGTTCGTTTAACCTGCAGCAGTGTTTCGACGGTTAAGCAAGACCTTCCAACAGCTCTACCCCAGCAACGGGTTCGTTGAAGGTTGTCCCACCCCCCGGTCCACCACATCGCAGAGGTCTGATGCAGTCATATCCTTTACAGCGTGATCCGTCGTCAACTTTGCTACTTTGGCCACCTTGATAGTTGGTGCATCTAACATACATGAAAAAACAAACATGAGAAACAAGAGGATAACAAACAGCAAGTGAATAATAAAAGAAATGTATAAAGCAAGAAACACGCTTAAGCTAATAAAAAAATGAATAAAAAAGTAAAAAAAATGTAAGTAAAGTAAAAATAATACTACTTATACTAATACTAATAATAAAAATAATAATAATAAAAATTATAATAATAAAAATGATAATAATACAAATAAAGTAAAGTGAAAAAAAATGATAAAAACACAATTCGGGAAAGTTGTAAAGAGAAGAAGAGAGAGTTAACAGGAGTAAACAAGGTAAAGGTATAACCAGAAAAGGGTAGAGAAGGAGAGATAGAGAAGAGGAAGAGTAAAACAGTCCAAAAGACAAATAGGGTGTTCACCACTCCCCCCCCGTTGGATCGTAACCCCGTGTGACACGTGAGCCAGGAATTTTAGGGGGGGCACGGACGGTTGAACATACACATTTCGGGAATCAAGGTCCAAAACACTTTTGAATGGTTTATGAGACGCATCATTCTACTGAAAAAACAACGGCACTGAGTGAAAAAATAGGCCTCTCTGCCGGGGCTGGGAGACATGATAAATAATACTACGACCGTATCTCAACAAACAAATAAGAAAAAAATAAAACTTAAATACAACATAATTACTAAGTGTTAAAATGCCTTTTATAACTTTGAATTTATAGGAGGAGAGCAGACGGTTGCACAGCGTTTTCGTGACGTGTTCACTGCCAGGCAATCGTGCAGACTTTCAGCTGACAACGGCATGTATGGCAGACTTACAGCTGTCAACGGCATGTATGGCAGACTCACAGCTGGCAACGGCATGTATGGCAGACTTAAAGCTGACAACGGCATGCATGGCAGACTTACAGCTGACAACGGCATGTATGGCAGACTTACAGCAGACAACGGCATGCATGGCAGACTTACAGCTGAGAACGGCATGCATGGCAGACTTACAGCTGACAACGGCATGTTTGGCAGACTTAGAGCTGACAATGGCATGCATGCCAGACTAACAGCTGACAGCATGCATGCAAGACTTACAGCTGACAACGGCATGCATAGCAGACTTACAGCTGACAACGGCAGGTATGGCAGACTTACAGCTGACAACGGCATGTATGGCAGACTTACAGCTGACAACGGCATGTATGGCAGAATTACAGCTGACAACGGCATGTATGGCAGACTTAAAGCCGACAACGGCATGCATGGCAGACTTACAGCTGACAACGGCGTGCATGGCAGACTTACAGTTGACAACGGCAGGTATGGCAGACTTACAGCTGACAACGGCATGCATGGCAGACTTACAGCTGACAACGTCATGTATGGCAGACTTACAGCTGACAACGGCAGGTATGGCAGACTTAAAGCTGACAACGGCCGGTATGGCAGACTTACAGCTGACAACGGCCGGTATGGCAGACTTACAGCTGACAACGGCCGGTATGGCAGACTTACAGCTGACAACGGCCGGTATAGCAGACTTATAGCTGACAACGCCAGACATGGCGACGATTCAATTCGAGGTAAGAATGAACAAGGAGTTACATTTTGAGTCTCTTTGTTGCAGACGTTTTTCGAAGTTAATTGCCAAAAAATTTGGAATGTTTGAAATGAACTAAAAAGCAAGTAACGCAATCGAAAAAAACTGATTTTTATTTAGAAACGACTATAAAATGGACGTTGTGAAAATTTGAACGTTCAGATAAAATCAGTAAGATTCAAAGAAATTAGAACGTTTTGAGGGAAAATATTGTTCGGAAAAAAATCAAAACGTTCTCAAGAGATAAGAACGTTTGGAAGAAAACAGAACGTTAGAAGGAATCGGAAAGTTTTGCATAAACTACAGCATTTGAAACAAATCAGATCGTTCCAATTAAATGTTAACATTTCAAAGGAATCCAAACGTTCAGGAAATCCGTCCAAAATTCCCGAAGCGTCCAAACGTTCGAATGACCGACGGATAACGAAGCGGGCTGCCGCTACCTTGTCCGTGCCTAGTTTGTGAATTGTCCAGGCCTAGGGAGCAACACCAGTCTGATTTAGAACTGGCAATGGAGTAATTTTAACGGACTGGCATCAGAGAAATTTTACTGCGGAAATTATGTATAATATCTGTACACTATTCATAACTCAGTTAGTCGGGGGTTGCTACGCCCAGTCAACAACCACCACGTAGCACAGCACCTGAATCCTCGGAACAAAAAAACAAAACGGGCACCGATGGCAGAAGTTGCAAGAATTTTAATACATTGGGACAAGATGAATGATATCCGACAAAATAGAGAATTTATGACTAACATCGGCCACGTGATACCTTTAATAGTCATAAATAACCTATACGAACTGTCGGGACATATGACCCATAGCTACAATTGAGCTGAATGCAGCTGTGAGGAAAACCAAGCGAAGTACTCTTTAACGGGAAATGAAAGAATATTAATAAGAGACAATGAAGCATGTAGGTGGGTATAGGAATGATACATCATCCTCAATTGTTGTGAGTCGGCTTTGTGAGTGCGATGAATGCGACCCAGCGGAAATAAATGAACAAATTAAAGGCCTCCAGTCGTGAAAGGATGTCGAGGGTATCATATTATACAGAAATTTATACAACAAATATGCTGTATAGAATAAGGCAAAACCATGGACAACGTAAAAACAGCTTAGAAATGCACTGGGAAGAAGGACAACCACACAGTGCCCTATCGAATTTGAACGAACGATAAATGTATACAACATTATTATTAGGATTGATTGATTGATGTAACACATGAGAAGGGGCTCGAATTCTCGTTCAAATGACTGTTACGCATAGGACTGATTGACGGTCCCAACCTTCTGAGCCCAACATTCAAAGCCACTCTCATCACAGTTTGTTGCAGAGTTAATATTGTTGCTCAACCCCACCTTCTCCTTTGATGGTGGAGTGTATGAGAAGAGTGTGAGGTGCGCCTTGCCGTCGGCCACCACCCTTCCTGGCGGATTCAATCTAGCCACTGTATCTGTATCACGGTCGTGGTTTGGGCACACGATGTTCAAAGGCTCGAAGTTCTTGATTACTTTGAGCGAACGCATTACGTCTTATGAGCTTGGAGTCTATGCACACGAGGAGCGCGAGTGCATTGATACTCCTCGTAAGTCAGGTCTTTATGCGGAACAGCTGATCGATGGAAACAAACAACTTGGGTGGTTCTCGTTAAGAGCACATACAAACTATTCGCATAAAAATGTAAAACATTTAAAACAATAAATTAATCAACAATAAATAATTGAAGTATCAATTGATTGTAATGCTTGGAATCAATTGTTAATTTGTAATAAGGCATTATGTGAGCCTCATGTTAGACGTGGGGTAATTTTTCTATATTTTAAGGGAACTAAATAAGCCTGAGACAATGTTCAAATGGCTCGACTGTCAGAAGCCGCTCCAGACCAATCTTGAAAAGCGTGGAAATGATGGAGACTCGTGCGGTTTTAGCCCGAAGACTCGTGGATTTGACCGACGTGTGTGAACCAAACAGCCTTGAAACGAAGAACAATTTGAACGACAACTGAGGCAATGGAGAGACGACTTAGGAAAGACGATATTAGGAAATTTAATGAATCGGATACTCTCCATAATAAAAAAAATGAAGAGGTCCTAGTCTAGCACACTCGCCCTGTGGGAAGATGCACGCTCTCTTCACGTTGAGTGGCGAACATCACGGGAGGGCCCAATGTTAATCGACTTGGACACGCCATTCGTCCACACTCGATAGGTCCAGTGATGCTGCATGAGTGAGATCTTGCGGCGGTAACCCAAGGTTACAGCTCAGAGGTCACAACTCATGGTAAAGGTATGGAACGCTATGTAGAAGTGTATTCTGAGTACACACGAAGCATATCTGCTCTAAAATGCATACAAACATGCCATTACTGAGACCAATGATGATGATTTCATCGGAACGTTCTGATTTTCTTTCAAGAGGTTTAATTTACTTCAAAAAGCTTTGCTTTCCTAATGTACATTGTATAAACATTTCAATTTAAAAATACCTGCTCTTTCAATGGCGCTTGTGACTTCAATTTATCATCAAGCACTTAAAAGTTATTGACAATGAACTTAAAAACGTCCTCAACTGAGACAAAAAATTCAATTCCTTCCATTTTACCACGAATAAAATTTTCTCCATACTTGCCCTTTCCAGCTCCAAGTCCGTAAGACTTTCAGGCGGAAAACATAACAAAACCGCGTTGCAACCCTACTCTCTGTAATATAAACGGTGAAACAAAATACTACTAAGCCAAACCCACTTACCCCATTAGTATGAACTCATGAACAAAGACGGGGTATAGATAACTAACAACAAACTCAAGCCCACAATTGATCCAGTGTACCTAATGGATATGAACATCATTGTGGAGAGTCACAGTAGGTAGCCGCTGTAAATAGGTATAGTAGGTAGCTGGTAATATGCGTATCTGTATTATATCACCACTACCCAATCGCCCTAATACTGAGAAACTAGATATTTGAGACATTGGATTTTGTTACAGAATCTCATCATAACAAAGCCATTAAAGACCAAAAAAGCGGTGTTGCAATGCAAATGAGGACTCCCTTGAAGTTTCAAAAACAGCAAGTTGACGAGGGGTTGCAATGCAAATGAGGGCTCCCTTGAAGCTTCAAAAACAGCTAGTTAACGAGGGGTTGCAATGCAAAAGAGGGCTCCCTTGAAGCTTCAAAAACAGCAAGTTGACGAGGGGTTGCAATGCAAATGAGGGCTCCCTGGAAGCTTCAAAAACAGCAAGTTGACGAGGGGTTGCAATGCAAATGAGGGCTCTCTTGAAGCTTCAAACGCAGCGAGTTGACGAGGGGTTGCAATGCAAATGAGTGTTAATGAAATTGGACATCGAGAAGGGACAAACAAAGCAGGGTCTGTAATGACATGCTACGTCAACACGGAGTCCACACTACATCTGCTTCATGGACACTCTTCAGTCAAATTGCCTGCAGTGATAATTTACTCATCACGATGATGTGCCAAGTGTATCATAAACTAAAACAGTGCTTGTTAGTGCATAAAGCAATCATGTGGCACTGTGTTAGTAAATGCCAAGGCCATTTTTCGTTTTGATCAGCTTGGCGTTAAGTAGCTTATGTAGCATAGGCCGCCTGGCAACGTCGTTGTTCAAGTTATAGACTTGAACCATCCTCACGAATAGACTCCCAGCAGCTCCTCGTTTTGGGCCAAGCCTCGATATAAGGGAAAGACCAACACCGCGAGGTGCCAGCTTCACAATGAGGTGCTCAGTGAGGCTCTCTGGCGGGTGTGTGTACTCTTCTTAGCTGAGGATAAATGAGGAGATTCGCGAGAAGATATTCTGCAGTGGTGACGAAGAGGGCGCGGCAGGGGGCTGGCCCTCGGGTCGGTCCACTACAACACGAGATAACAAAGTCCATTAGTCTGGTCGGTCCACTACAACACGAGACAACAGTCCATTAGTCTGGTCCGTCCACTGCAACACGAGACAACAGTCCATTAGTCTGGTCCGTCCACTGCAACACGAGACCAGTTTATTGGTCTGTTTAGTCCACCATGACACGAGACCAGTTCATTGGTCTGGTTAGTCCAACATAACACGAGACAACAGTCCATCATTTCTGTCAGTTATTTACAGTCTTGTGCAGGACAATTTATCAGCCTATCATTCTGTACAGACCCCAGTAAGTCTCAACACAACACCTACCCTCAAGTGCTTGACCGCTGGTCCCAAGACTCGTCCTCACTACATCACCCAAGGCAATATGGGGATAGTGCAACATTCAGGTCAAGAATTTAGTGCAATCTAAATACAACACAGAGTCAATTGCACTAGCTACTTGAAACTACGCAGTGAATAACTGGGTTATGAGGATTCAAGCATAACGCAAGCAACAGAAAACTTAGAATAAAACTGTGTGCAAGGGAATAAGCCTCTTACCTACTGGAGGGGGTTTCGAGTGCACCCAAGTACAGTTTCATCCTGAAAACAAAAACAATAAAGACTTACCTGAGATAAACTTCCAAATTTTATTAGGGCCGATCTCTGCGGCGTAGAATTCGGCCCCGTCCGCTGTTACGGCGACGTCGTGAGCGTACGTCATGCCCTGAGAGGGAGGGGGTTGTTAGAAAAGGTCTTAGCATTAGGCGCCAAGGACGACGTACTCAGAGTTTAGAGTGACCAGGGTCTGTGGCTGTAGTCAAGTTCTTTGCTCGCTGGACGTCACGTGATTGTACTGCTCACCTTGGTGGCATGTAGACTGCCCAATACGACAGCACAGCCAGAGTGCAGAGTATGACTCGACTGAAGGCACAGACGCCATAGCATGCCCGAATCATGGGAGTACGGCAAAATAATGAGCGGAACAATCCTGAAATTTGTGTTTTAGGCAAGTGAAAAATTATTAATTCAGTTATTTGCAACATTCCCTAAATATACATATACACATACATATACATAC
>SDVV010001514.1:0-25489 GCA_016164225.1 Gammarus roeselii
CTACAAAACATCTCGCAACACAAATATACTGAAGCTATGGTGAATTGGTACTTTGTCGGAGAAAGAGCGGCTGATTTAATGGGTGGAGCGATATGTAAATATAATGTCGGTGAAGGTGGCGTAAGCGAAAAAATGTCCTTCATGAACGATAATGTACGCTACATAAACGTTTACTGCGATATAATTTCACGTAATTTTATGGGTGATAAGCAAGTCAATATTCTTGATGTTATTCCTATTAATAACTCTTATTCATTTACACGCGCCCATGTCAAATATAAAAAATTACAGCGTAGTCATATTGATTCCATTTCCATCGATCTACGAGATGGTGTTGGCAGTAATATCCCGTTCAAGGATGGTGGATCTAGCTTATGCGTATTGCATTTTAAAAGAAGCTAGAGCCTTATAAATATAACGCTGGATATAAAAAAGTTCATTTGGTATCAAGCCATCATGAGGGTGGTATTTGCATATCCGTCGTACAAACAATACGAAGTTTTATTCGCGAAACGTGACAAAATACGCGGTGGAAGTTTACATGATATTGACAGATTCACAAGTCCGATATCGTACCAGAGAG
This sequence comes from Gammarus roeselii, assembly GCA_016164225.1. Lineage (NCBI taxonomy): Eukaryota > Metazoa > Arthropoda > Malacostraca > Amphipoda > Gammaridae > Gammarus > Gammarus roeselii. Next base: position 584 of record SDVV010001514.1, read on the forward strand.
GTAGCGGTTTCTTCCTAACCGTAGCCAGTCTTGTAAGACGCACATTGCCTTTTCTACGAAGAACATTACTGCCTGCAGCTGCCGATATGTCTCGAAACATGGCACACGATTACTCGGAGCAGAAAAATATGCGAAAATCAACAAACATGGGGTTGCTACACTCGAAAATGTTATAAGGAAAGCCATGGTTGGAGGTAGGATCACAGGAAAAGTAACGAAAAATTGTAAATCGAAGAAGATTCATGGAAGAAAGATGGAGCCGTGTCGTCCATTGTTTAATTACTAATAAATACCAGTGTTCATGTACCAATACCGTTAGTTTCGGGGAAGGATCAATGCCGACAACATGTTTGGTGGATCATCTCTCATCATGACAGGGCTAGAAGCCCCTACAGAAAACTATGAAATGGGGGTGATAATATGTTCCCCTCCATCAACAAGAAATATTTAATTGAATCAAGTATCGAATCGAAATCTGAAAGAAACTATCAAAGTACAAACAGTAGTCTGTGTGATGGTATAATTGCCGATTCCTTTATAGAATTTCATATTCCAGGATCGGACAATGAAATGGTTGACTTGAGCTCGTTAACTGCAGAAGTGAAAATCCGTGTTAAAAATGCAGATGGAAGCGCATTGGCCGCCGCTGCACATGTTACACTCGTTGACGGATTCTTTCATCGTATGTTCCAAAGTCACTCTCTATTCCTAAATGGTGTTCAGTATGAAGGAAACAGTTATACAGGACTACTGAATAATCTCAACGCCTATACATCCATGAAGAGCTCCGATCTAAATAATAAAGGGTTGAATATGATGTATAAATCATTGCCAACACCCATTCCAGATACCGTCGTCGCGGCAAATTTTGCTAATCAAAACGAAAATGAGGGTTGGATTCAAGAAAGTGTACGTCATGGTATACATATGATGGGACCACTAAACTTTGACGTATCCGGTAGCAATAGTTATCTATTGGACAATGTCAGCGTTAATATACGTTTGGAGCTGGCCAAACCTAGTAGTGTTATTCTAACACATGACAATGAACAATACATCTATTCAGTTGATTCATGTAAATTATGGTGTAAAAAAGTTGTGCCATACCCTACAGCTTTGCTTGCTCATAATAAAGCGCTCACAAAAAACAATAACATGATTGAATACATGTTCGATCGACCTATTGTCAAAACAATCGTGTTTCCTACCGCCCAAAAATCAATCTCCATTGATCCCCCTTTCAACGGGGTTGTTCCACATAAATTAGCCCTGTTTCTCATTGATCAAGCTGCACACAACGGAGCATATGATCGGAATCCAAATTACTTCCAGCATAATGATATCACAAACGTTATTGTTGATGTAAACGGCAACTGCGTAACCAACATTAGATCATCGTTTCCCAGAGAGTGTGCCCAAGCCTACCATCAAATCCTTTCAGCTCTAGGGAGACGTAACAGCGCTCATCTCATCAGAAGACAAAATTTCCCTGCAGGGAGAAGTATATTTGTTATAAATACAAGACCCACCGACTCTGAAGATGTCATTAACCTAGAAAAACGAGCAAACATACGTTCAACAGTGAACTGTGAAAATCCACCCACTACGAATAAGATCTTGTTCCTGGTAGGTTATACACTCGGTGTCATCCAAATAAATTCGGCAAGGAGGGTATTCCCCAACTATCTACAGTAAATATGGATAATAATCAAATTGATCACATATCCAAGAGCATTCCAATTATGAAACGTAACTATATATGATGTTTTGCGGAAAACAGAACGCCCATGCATCAAATGAACGGTTACATGATTGTTAACAGCGAAAGCGATCCTAATAAAATGGGACATTGAATCCTTATATTCAAAAACGGAAACGAACACTACTTTTTTGATTACTTTGGGTTCAATCAAAAAATGTATGGAGGAAATATAGCATCGTATTTTAATATCCATGCAAAAATGCAACTTGTACTACCGAATCCAATCCAAAGTGATCTATCGTTGGTCTGTGGAGCTTACTGCATCTACTTTGCCTATTATCTATGTCAAAATGTACCAGTTAAAAAAATAATCGAGCGATTCTCCAATAGCACTCGACGCAGAAATGATATCAAGGTTGAAAAATTCATCATGAACGTGTCTGGAAACCAACAATCCTGCAAGAAGAATATGTGTGGAGTCTTGACGTTTATTACAGCTTGTAAATTATTATGTAATTGTCAATAAAAAAATATCTTATAAGTGTTTGTCAATATCCCCTAAAAAATCATTCAGAGGACTTAGCAGTGAACGTGCATCTTTACCACAAGCATTGAAATGCTAATACCTTATGTAAATATATAACCCGTTAACATCATTCCGGCTGGCCGCGGTAAACCAGTTCCGGTACCCTCCGCCCGCCCCCTCGTTTCTGCGCTTACCCCCGTACAAACCGGTTGAGTCAAGGTTGCATGCATCGCGTCCTACCCCGAACAGCTCTTTTATCCCTATCTAATTCCTTCACATCCACGTTTTGGCTATATACTAATTACTTACATAGTAGGCCTCAAAGTAAGTTTGACGAAACTACAAAGATAATTTGGCAGATAAAACTTCGATCCAACTCAATAGAGTAAGTCTAACCAGGGTACAGAGTAGACCTAGGACATACAAACCGTACTAAACAGCGGATACGAAGCGAGTTTAACCTATAACAAATATGCAGAGCAGGTTCATTGCAGACGCAGTCGCTCCTGCGTAGAGGAGTGGTAGCAGCTCCCTTCGTTCTCCGCCGGAGCTCCAACGTGTAGTCACTGAGGGCTTCTTCTTGTGGCACGACGGTCCGTTGATTTTGCACAGCTTCGTGCATGAAGTTAATAAAAGTTTTCAATTAGTTCGCAGGGAGGACGGAGAGTTCGGGATCGGAAATGATTCAGATCTCGCTACTTCTACACCACCTCGTAAAGGCCCGTGTGTTTTCCGAAAGCGATCTTTTTTTTTCCGGTGTTCCGTTTCTGTGAGCAAGCGTTGCAGGTTGCACAGGGGGCTCAAGAAGGCTCGTCGGGCTGCTGCGAGTGCATCACAATTTACTAGTAAATGTTTCACGCTGATAGCCACTTGGTGGCAACAGGGGCATGGTGGTGCGTTCGGTCCCATGTCTACGTCCATTAGGTGGTTGTGAGTTATCCACGTGTGTCCTGTGCATAGACGGTTAATGAACACTTGGTACCTCCTATTAGAAAACCTGGTGTCCCATTCTCCCACGGATGGTTCAACTGCAAGCATCTTTTGTCCACTTTGTTGCCAAGAGTCGTTCCATCGTGATGTTATGCGTGAGTCGATGACTGGGAACCAGTCGCGGTAATGTATAGAGATGAATTGTTCATGCTGGGTAGACATCCGTTTAGCGAGGGAATCTACGCGTTCGTTTCCTCTAATTCCTGCGTGTCCAGGGATCCAGCAGAACTCGACCGCCTGGCTCGCCTCGGGCATTGTGAATAGATCGTGTTGGATTTTCTAAGGGCTGGGTGATCAAAGTGCAGAATTTTCAGCTGGGTGAGAACGCTTAGACTATCTGAAAATATAACAGTTTTAGGGTGACGGTCGCTTTTTGCAATAGAGATGGCCAGTTCGAGTGCGTGTAGCTCTGCAGAAAATATAGAGGCCTCGTGGGGTAGGGTGGCCGAACGAGAGGTCCTCTCGCCTATGGCGGCGGCTCCCACTCCGTCAAGTGTTTTCGAGCCGTCAGTGTATATATGGCGGTGCTCTGAGTACTGTTCATCGAGTAGTCGTAAGAATTTTCGGCGGTACGTGTTGGTTGGGGTTGTTGCTTTGGGGTACGTCTGCAAATCTAGGTTGACCAGTGGTGGGCTGATCATCCACGTTGGTGTGTTGATTTGAAGAATTCGATAGGAGAAGGAAGAAGGCTTGATTGCTTTGCGTCTGATGTTCAGCGAGGTCAGTAAGTTATCCACGCGTAAAGAAAAGGGTGGGCATATGTTCTTTTTAGCCGCAAAGAGGCGTTTATCAAGGATGTTGGTGACGTCACTGAGTGCTGGGCTATTGATGTAGCTCCTCGTTTTGAAATAGTACTGTAGTGAGAGTTTGTCTCTCCGGAGCGGAAGAGGGAGTTCGTTAGCAAGCACGTTCAGGGATTCGATGGGTGTGGAACGGAACGCACCGGTTGTGATACGTTTTGGGTGGTTTTGGCTGCTGAACCGTGAACAATTGCTCCAAAGTCAATGCGCGAGCGTATTAATGTTCTAAATAACGTCATGCCGGTGTCCATATCGGCTCCGAATTTCAAGGATGTTTCGGAGAGGAGGAGTCCGGTTGCTTTTTTGCAGCGGGTCTCCAGGGCTGCAATATGAGGTCGCCATGTGAGTTTAGGGTCCCACACAAGACCGAGGAATCTTATTGATTCTTCGAATACTAGCGGAGTGTTGTTTAGGTTTAGGGCTGGTTTTAGATGTAAGCCGGGCAAGAGAGTGAAGTGCATGCTTTTCGTTCTGGGGGGCGAGAATCTGAATCCGTTTAGGGAGGCCCAGTTTCCGACTAGGCTTAGACATTTCTGGAGTTCCTTTTGAATTATTAAGAGGCTAGGGTGCCTGTAGCTTATTTGTAAGTCGTCCACATATAGTGATGAAAGCAATCTTCCGTCTCGCGGGAGAATGTCAGCTATCTGGTCAATCTTGAGTATAAAAAGAGTGACACTGAGGACGCTTCCTTGGGGGACGCCCATTTCTTGTGGATAGGATGGTGATAAGGTGTTGCCAACCTTAACCCTGAAGGTGCGATTTTGCAGGAATTGGTAGATATAACATGGTAAGTGGCCTCTCAGCCCTTTGCGGTGGAGATCCTTCATGATGCCATATTTCCAGGTAGTATCGTATGCTTTTTCCACGTCAAAAAAATGGAAACCACGTGTTCTCTGCGGACAAATGCTTGTCTAATGTTAGATTCCAGTCTTACAAGGTGGTCCGTCGTAGAGTGGCGGTTGCGGCTGCCACACTGGATGCTGTTCAGGCCTGCATGCATATCAAGGTAGTCGACGAGGCGCGTATTTATAATTCTTTCCATGGTCTTGCTGAGAACGCTGGTAAGGGCGATGGGGCGATAGTTCTGTGGGTCGCCGTGGAATTTTCCGGGCTTGGGTATTGAGATACTTGTAGATTTTTGCCATTGATCGTAAAAAAATGAGTTTGAGTAGAGTGTTGAACACTTTTAATAAGTGCTCACAGGCGCCATCTGGGAAATTCTTGATCATGTTGATGTGCACCCGGTCTGGCCCAGGTGAAGTTTCACGTGTATGGTCTATGGCGCGCTGTAGTTCGGAGATGGAGCAAGGTTTGCTGTAGGCCTCTTCGTTTCTAGGAGTTAAGTCAAGATGTTCACTTTCTTGCAAGTCCTTTTCCCGTTAGAAAGCAGCCGTGTATTTTATTGATTGTGATATCAGACTAAAAGTCCGAGCTAGTTTATTAGCGATTCCCGCGTGGGAAGAATAAATTCTGCTTCCGTCTATAAGAATGTTATTAGGTCACTCGGGTTTCCCTGGATGTGTCGGATTTTTCAACACTTGGGAGAGGGTGGTGTTTCGATTAAAAGTGTTTACTAGCTAAGCCAACTTTCGCGTTTCTTCTCCATTAGAAGTTTTCGATATACAGCAGATGCCCTTTTCCACGCTACTCGGTTCCTGGGGGACCGTGCACGTCGGTAGGCGTTGTATAGCTTTCCACGCTTACCTCTTGCTTCTTGGACCTCTCGGCACCACCATGGTTTCGGGAAGAAGGTTGAAGGGGCATATTGGAGAATGCTTGCCTCGGCTGCAGCTTGAAACTTTTCGTATAGTTGGGTGACGAGGTCGTGTTCCGAAATGTTTCCGGGAATACCACCCATATCGTTCCACGCGATGTATTCCGAATATTCCACCCAGCTGGCTTTCCGGTAGTTGAATAAATTCTTGTGGGGCAGGGTTTCTTGGTTGGTTGGTGAGAAGAGATATGATGACTGGGTTATGGTCGCTGCCGTGTGTTGAAGGCAAAACTCCCCAATCGAGTTGTGGTGCCAGAGTGGGGGAGCATATGGATAAATCTATGGCAATTTCACTTTCTGGGGTCATTCGGGTGGGTTGTCCGTCGTTGAGAAGGACCAGGTTGTGAGTGTTTATGGTTTTAGCCATTATCACTCCCCTGGGGTCTGTTCTCACGCATCCCCATGTTTCATGGTAGCTGTTGAAGTCTCCAAGGAGGAGTATTGGCGAGGGCAGTTGGTTTAACAATTCGGTCATTAGTGCTCCCGAGAGGTCATAGCTTCGTGATGAGTAGATGGATACCACTGTTATTGGCCTTGAGACGCATATCTTCATAGCGATAGCTTGGAGTTCTGTCCTCAGGGGAAGAGGGAGATAAGGTACGCTTTGATGGTTTATAAGTGCCACTCCGCCGTTAGCAGTCACGTTGATGTGGCCTTCGCGGTGGTGTAGGATATATTGGGGGATTCTGAAGGTGGCGGTCTCTCGGAGTTTCGTCTCTTGGAGGCCTATCGCCAAAGGTTTTTGGGTGGCGATTAAGGATAGTAATTAGTCTTTCTTGTTTCTGAGTCCCTGGCAGTTCCACTGAAGTATCCTGCTGTTCATTTTGGAGGCTGTTCACACTCAGACCTTGATGATCTAGAGCGGTCGCGTGATTTGCTGGAGCTTTCGTGGTGTTTGCGTTTTTGCGTTTGCCCAGGGGCTCCGGGTCGGGAGTGTTCACAGGGGTGTCCGCCATCGGTGGAAGGCGGTCTGCTGTGATTGCTGCGGTCGCGGCTACGAGTGCTCTTGTGATAAGAATAGGGTTGAGCTCTGTGCGTTTGCTTCGTGAGCGAGTGCGCTCTTCTTCTGTGGTTGCCTTTCAGGTCAGCGTGGGTGGTTGTGTAGACTGAGCTATGTGGGCCAAGTGAGACGATTGGTTGCTCAAGGGTCTCGCGTATGAGTTTGTCGAAATAGTTTTTATAAGCGCTGTCGTCGAGATTGTGATTGTTCTCGCTTGTGGCGTGTTTGTGAGTCGAATTTGTTAACGGGTGGTCTCGTCTCTCGCTGTGACTTTCCACGAATGGAGCCGCGTTTGGGACAGGTGGATGTAGTTCTGGATTCTTGTCCTGGTGAGCTGTTATTTGCGAGTTGTTACTGATCTTTTTACTTTGTGACGCCTTGGCATCAGAGGCTCCTTCATCTCTTCGCCTTTTCGTTTTCATAGTAGTGAGCCTTGCTGCGTGGTCAACTGCGGCGGATGCATCCATCTCGGCGTCCTCCTGGGCACCGCAGAAATTATTTCTTGGACTGTGCATCTTTGGTGCAGGGGCGGCTACTTTGATGAGTGAGGAAGCATTGTAGCCAGGTAGGAGTGTTGGAGTCTTGTTACGATGTTGCCTTGACGATGTGTGGATGTCATCGGGGGAGTTTGGTTGAATGGACGATTTGACTGCTCTGACATAATTGAGGCGGTTTGGGTTATCGTCTTTCCAGTAATGGATGGCTTGTTTCCGTGTAACTCTGCGTTCGTTTAGTGTGATTGCTATTTCTTTTTGGTCCATGTGTACACGGCAGTCGCGATCGCCTGCCTCATGGTAGCATGAGCAGTGGTAGCATTTAGGGTAGCGGGCTGTGTAGTCTTTTCTGTCGTGCTCGCCAGCTCACTTCTTACAACGTTGGGGTGTATGTGACTGGCAGTGTGCGATGACGTGGCCGCATTCGAGGCATTTTTTGCACATTGGGGGCAATGTTGGGTAGATTTTGGTTCTTCTTTGTTCACCCATTATTACTATGAATTCTGGTGTGTCGTGTCCTGGGAAGGTTATTTGGTATGCAGTACAATTTGAGTTACGTGATTTTATCCATGCTGCTTCACGGACTTCGGTAACTCCGTAATCCTCAGCTAGACCTTCAGCAAAAGCACTGTGGTCGGTTGTAGGTGTGCAACGGGAGGTGTATATAATTCGTTTGGTATCGTTGACCGACGGATGTATTTCAACTGTAACTTTGAATTTATTTATGTGGGTAATCTTATGTATACAGTTACTTTGTTCGCGTTCTACGACGTAGGCCAGATATTTCTTTCCCTGTCGTTGAATTTCTTTCTGTTTTCCTCCTAGTTGTTCGGTGAGTGACTTCATCATTATAAATGGATTAGTTAAGAAGACAACTTTACTTGCACCACTTTCTTTCAACGTTATGAGAAAGTGGGTGGGGAATGGTGCCGGTCTTTTCTCCTGGGGAGGAAGGTCATTCAGGGAAAAGCGGATCGAGACTACAGCCTCTCGTCGCCCGACCCGTGATCTATCTGGGATTGGAGGATCGCTCTCTCCGTCTCCTCCTCTGGGCAATCTCTGTGTCCGGTTGGATGTCCGTTCACTTTGCAGCAAAAACAGTGCTGTTCTTCGGACTGGCTCGACTGGGGATCTTCCCGTTTGTCATTGTCGTCCTGAGAGCAGTATGAGAATATTTGCTTACCATTACAGTTTCCTCTCGTGTGTCTGTATTTCTGGCATTTAAAACATCGCATCGGATGTCTCTCAAATGGTGTAACCTTGGTTTTGGTGGTGCAGAAGGGGATGTCTGGATATTTAGGGCGAGTTGGGCAGTTGAATTGTAGTATTAGGGCTGCGGTGGTCTCTCTTCTTGGTGTGATCTTTGGTGTGATTTTTGCTTCGACAACGCAGTCTTCGTATTGAACGAGTCCAGTGGTGTACTCCTCGATTTCCTCCTTCGGGATATCTTCAACGTAGATCAAACCTGAACTTGTAGAGAAAATCGGGTGTGGCACCATTTTGTATGGCTTTTCACAGAGTCTAGTTTTGGAAAGAATTATGTCACTTTGAAGTTTTGTGTCTGCTCTGATGGCAAAGCCCAGCTCTTTTCGCAGAGTGTATGAACAAATATCCGGTCTGTAGTTGGCGTCGAACGTGATCTTCAGGTGGTCGGGAAAGGTATGATTATTGTTGAACATGTTGTGTTCATTGAATGGCGTGTATTGCTTCATCCTTGCAGCCCTCGGAGCTCGGTTGGGGTTTTTGTGGAGTGGAGAGTCGTCGAAGTTCTCGTCGGACGTAGAGGTAGAGGTACTTGCGTAAGTTGCGGGTTCTTCAGTTTGTTGGTTTTTTACTAGTTCGTGGATATGGAGAAAAGTGGCCTTGACATGGCCCTCGAGCCTCGTTAGATGGTCATCGATTGTGCTAGGTCCCTCCGGTCATCTTCGGCTGAGGTGGCGCTGGTCTTCATGGAGAGGCTGACGTTCTTAGCTGTTGGAATCTTGATTGTCATCGCTCTGGAAAGGATGCTGGTTCCTCCTAAATGGGGTTCTTTTCTACTCCCCATCGGCCCCCTGGTTCATGCCAAGGGCCAGGGAGCTTACTTTTGGACGCCTCATGACGGTATTACAGACTTTAAATTACGTTCAATTTAAAGTATCACAAACAATGCAAGCAAACGTGCGGTTTAAGGTCCCAGCACAAACTAGGGACCATCTTGTACAATGAAAATGGTTCTTGGTTAATAATCAGTATGTGAACAAACGCAAATTTCTTGTGTACAAACAAAAGCGAGTGAAGAACGAGGATCCCGGACCAGGCTTGAAATTTGTGGATGAACAATTTTAGAAAAGTGTGATTTTAGTATTGTAACAAATGTTTCACTGACCTGAATCTTGCGCGGGTTGGCTTCTTCCTTACCCTCCACCGCCAACATGAATTCAACCTTGTTCTGCACCGTCAGAGTCCTGTCAAGAACAGAATGTATGTTTTATCTCAAATGTACGTTTTATCACTCCCGTGCCAATTAATAGCTGTTAGTAAGACCTCGGTTGGAAATTATCAAGTGACAGTGGCAAACCATTGAAACATAATTAACAAACCTCGAAAGCTACCGTTTGATTTAAATTATACGAATTGAAAAAAAAGTGTCGTGATATACAATTGAGTACATAACATCAGCATAAAAAGTGCACTAATAGTAGAAGCTAGCCGGAGCATTTGGAACAGTTGATTGCAGCGGAACTGGTAGCCAATGCACACATCGTTCAAATCCGTGAGTCTTCGGGCTAAAACCGCACGAGTCTCGATCATTTCTGCGAATTCCTTGTTCAAAGGATTGACACGAGTGATTTGATTTTGATTTGAGTCTCATTTCCGATCATGGATTCCAGTAGGCTCGCACGCCTCAGCATGCGAGGAAAACAACGCTGTCAAATTTAGAACATTTAGAAAATTTTAGTCGTGTCAGACGTACGCTGGTGCACACAAGAAAAATGTTTAGACGAAACGGATCTCCGATTTTAATCCTTTAGAACTTCATGAGTAATATGCATGCACGCCAGTGCGTACAGGTAGCATCGTCGAGATAAGTACAAGGTTTACGGCTACACGGGTGAAGTCAGCTCTGCCAGCAACACAAAGAATGTTTCACAATGTACAGCTACGCAGTCTAATGGTTTTAGTACAATTTATTCATTTAGGTAAGATAAAGACTCACACGAAATTAAATGAATCCCTGCCTCCAACCCCTCTGAACCTCATGAGTAACATGTACACACGCCAGTGCGCACAAATAGTATCGTCGAAATTGGTACAGGTTTATGGCTACACGGACCAGGTCCGCTCGACAGCAACGCAACAGAATGTTTACAGCTACACGGTCTTTTAGTACAATTTATTCAGGTAAGTTAAAGACTCAGATGAAACGAATCCCCTCCTCCAACACCTCAGAACCTCAGCAGAAATATGTACGCACGCCAGTGCGCACAGATAGTATCGTCGCAATTGGTACAAGGTCTACGACTTCACGGATAGGATCAACTTCAACCGCAACGCACCACAAGGTTTATAGTTACGCGTTAAATGTCAACAACAGAAATTACAAATGGTCCGCGCACGCGCGAGCAAGCACGGACTGAAAAAACACTTATTCACAAAATTACAACCAGGAACTCCCTCACAAGTACACTAGCATTACTTCATTAAATTGTAGATCGTGAAGAGGAAAGAAAGAGCAGGTTCATCATGGGCTGAAAAGCTGCTCAGATTATTGACATCATACCTTTGTTTAGGGGGATAGGGTGGGGAGGGGGGGTAGAGGTCCCTCGGGTCCCAAAGGAGCCCGGTAGGTCCCGAAGGGTTACCCAAGTCCCCAGTGTCCCCAGAGCTCCCCGGGTCCCTCGAGTCCCCTAGTGTCAGCTCATCTCGGCTTGTCTCGACTCATTTCGGCCAGTCTCGACTTGTCGCGCCCAACTCGACATGTCTCGGCATGCTTCGACTGATCTCGACGCACCTCGACCAGTCTGGACTTGGCTCTCTCTCTCTGCGCCGGTAATCATGGCGACTGTAATAACTATTTTATTACTCAAGCATTTTAGGGTGGGAGCTGTGTGGGAGGGGGCAGAGGTCCATTGGGTCCCAAAGGAGCCCGATGAGCCCCGGAGGGTAACCCAAGTCCCCCGGGTGTCCCGAGCTCCCTGGGTCCCTTGAGTCCCCTCGTCTTAGCTAATCTCGGTTTGTCTCTAACTATTCTACTATTTTGGCCAGTTCCGGCTCGTTGCATCCAACTCGACTTGCCTCAACATGCTTCGACTGATTTTGACGCACCTCGACCAACCTCGTCGCGGCTCTCCCCTTCTGCGTTAGCAATGCTGTGGACAGTAAAAACTAATTTTCCTTCTCAAGCACTCCATATATATACATTTGTACATTCCTCTGTGTATGGGTTTTACAGCGTTGGGAGGGGGGAGCACAGGTTCCAGGATTCAGAGAGGCCTCAAGAGAGTCCCACAGTTTTTCAAAAAAGTATATATATTTTCGTGTATGGGTTTTACAGCGTGGGGAGAGGGAGCCAGGGGTGCCAGGGTTCAGAGGAGCCTCAAACGGGTCCCAAAGTTTCTCAAAGGGGTCTCAAGTCCCCCGGGTTCCCGAAACCCCGGGTCCCCCGATTTCCGCAGGTCCCACGAGTACCCCCCTCTCCTGGGTCACCTTGCTTCAACCAAATTCGATTTATATAATAATAACCAGTGCAAAATTCATCACCATGAAAAAAAGGCATAGAAAAATGATCGAGCCTAAGAAATAAAGAATAATAAAATACTAAAATATAGTGTGAATGATCTATAAAATGAATAATCATCCATCCACCCCAAAATCGACGTGAGGACAACTTTTCAAGATTAGCCTGGACCCACTTTTGACATACGAGCGCTTTGAGGACAGTCTGAGCCTTGTTTAGTTTCCCCAAAGTGTAGCAAAAAATTGCCCCAAATCTTGTACGAGGCTCAGATAATGCCGTATTATATATCAATTGGTTCCAAGCATTATTGATAATTAAATTAAAGTGATTTTACAAATTTTTGCTCGTAGTATGCATGTGCTGTTAACGAAAAAACAACCTAAGAGCTTTGTTTATATCGATCAGCTGTTCTGTGTCACAAAAAGACCTGGCTCACGAGAAGTTCCAATGCACACGCAGTCCTCGTATGCATGGACTGTAAGGCCAAAGGATGTAAGGCGTTAGTTCAAAGTACTCAAGAGAGAGACTTTAAACATTGAGTGCACAGGCAATAAAACAGACTTCCTGCCTCTTCCTACACTGATAACACGAGGCAGACCCAGCACAGACATTTCTCCTTGCCCTCCCGCCCCCTCTACTCACTCCCGTCCCGGCAACCTGATTTCAGTGTACAGCACAGCGAACGGTCACTACCCGAAAAGGCGTCGAACCTTCCTATGTTCCAGTTGCAACAAGACTTATTTTACAGTGCATTTTCATTGCTATACTACCGCGGACAGGACAGACAGGAACAGAAAATGCATTAAATGTTTGGCCGAAACTGTAGCAGAGACGAGGTTTGTGAGTTACGACTGTCAAGTGGCGACTCAGTATCAGACCATAAACATATTGGCAAGGCAATTGGAAGAGCTCAAACAATACGGGACTGTACCTTCTAATATCAGATACATCAATCAAGCTCGCCTACATTTCCCTGCGAGTACTCTTCTACGCCCACCGCCTCCTTCCTCATTGAATACCCCCGAAGATGCCTTTCGCTGCCCACCCTCTCTTTTCATCTTATTCAGCACACTCCCTCCTTTCTCTGTGAATATGCCCCAATCAGACGCCAGATGACCGTTGCTACCTTCTCCATCCCATCACAAAAGTGGAGATGCATGCAGCAGTGGTCAACAGAGAGATGGCTGGGTAAGGGCCAACGATGGAAACAGTAAAGAGGGAATACTGCGAAATAACACGGCGGGAAGGAATTGACTCGGTGTGTTTCGTAGTCGTCTATAGTACATTGAAGCACCAAAACAGGGAGTTCAAATAGCGAAAGGCGAATATAAAAGTGCTCTGTCGTCCTGGTGCCATTGTGCAAACCCTCACCAATCATGTTAGAAAAGTAGATTTGGAGAACATGCATGTTAATACGCCTTATGAACTATTTTACTCAGAATCGCTTCCTTATGATTACAAAAATCTTATGCAGGCGCTAAAAAATAAAACAAACAATAATGGTTTTATTACTGGGCGTCACAAACAATATTCATGACAGGATTAAGTACATCAATCGTGCTGGGGAAAAGATAGGCAACGAAGCAGGACAACGCTATGTAAAAGCAGGAAATGTTTTCGAAGGAAGATCTGAACTATTCCAGCGTGATAGTAGGCATCTCAATTCGTGCGGCAAGACGCAGTTCGGAATGCTACACAGCAACGCAGTAGAAAACTATCACAACAAGCAACAGTCCTTGGCGAGCACACGAAGAGGACCGGGAAACGACGCCACCCAAGCAACGAACGGAAACGCCTAACACGTGACCAAACCGAGCATAACAAGGAGCAATAATTCGTGCAGCTACCGACGCAAACCCGTGGCATAAAAACTGGGTCAGGCAGCAGAATCATTTATGGAAGTGAAACGAGTGCCTCTTGGCGTAGCTCAGCAGAAGACATGTCAATCAAAACAGATAGGAGAGGAAAAATGAAACTTCTACTGGGAAATGTGCAGTCACTAATCCCCATGATCGACCTCCTTCAAGTTATAGTGAAAACAAACGAATATGATGTAGTTGGAATCAACGAATCGGGGCTGGATATGAATGACCGGAATCTCCGGGCGGATATAGGCCATCAATGACTCAGGACCTTCCTTGTAGACAAGCCTTCTCCAAGCCAAAGAGGTGGAAGGTCAGTGCTTCGCAACAACAACTTACGAGGTAATTCAGGTCGACATTATGCCCTCTGAAGAGATAATTCTGAACATTATACTAGTGTACCGAAATCCACGAATAACACCAAGGGAAGAAAATGTAAGTTCTGATGAATAGGACAAAATAATTTCCTCATCCCATGAGATTATCTTGACGGGGGACTTGAACCAACCTGACATCAATTAGATGACACTTGAAGCTGAATTGCGGGGTGACAGGATGATACGACTCGTCAATAATAACAACCCAAAACAGTACGTGGAAGAACCAACCAGAGGGCCTAAAAACTTGGATCTTGTTCTATCGACTGAAGAACAACTAATAGAACTAGTATCAGTTGAAGAAAAAAGTAGGTGATCACCATACTATCGAATTCCAAATTACAGCGAACAGAACGGTACGGGTATCAGCAAGGTATACCTATTATTTTCGACGAGCGAATTTTGACGGCTTGAAGGAGGAAATCACTAACAAACTTCGGTTCCCAATTTGCTGACAGGACCGCTGATGAATGCTTTGCGTATCTTAGAGATAGGGTGGTGCAAGCAAGTAAACGATTTATCCCGGAGAGATAAGTACAAATAAGATCAGATTAGAGTGTCAAGGCTTTCTAGTGCACTAGAGTCAAAATCCTTCTGGCATCGAACGTCAAACCAGCAGCCAGCGCCGCATCAAGTCATCAACAAATCATCCTCAGTCTCCGGCATTGTTTCGACTCACGGCATTCTTAGGTCACTGCCGTTTATAGGGATATATAGAGAGGTCACAAATGTGTCGTCCTCAAAGTGAGCAAAAAAAATGGTGGTCCTCCGGGATGGAGGAGTTTATTGATAAGAATAAGATTTAGTATGATTAATTCACAACAGATCACATTTCAGTTAAGAGGCCGGTTTCTTGGAGGTTACTGAGAAGTGGTTCCGCACTGAATCGTCTCTGAGGGAACTCAGTAAGCATTAGGCGGAGTATATTAGGAAGGTCCAGGAACCGGCTCCTGGGGAAGTATGTGCGCCGACATTCCGTCCATATGGGGCATTCTGCCAAGACATAGGCTATTGTAAGAGGGACTAGACAGTCCATGCAGTAAGGAGGTGGCGACGCCTCCATTAGGTGTCTGTGCGTTAGTCTGCTGTGTCCTATTCTCAATCGGCAAAGATTTACCTCAGTCCGTCAAAATCGGTTGCTTGACGAGACCCATGGTATGGTTGTGTCGTAAATAGTACGCAATTTATTGCTCGTATGAACATCAGACCATTCCATGTTCCATTTATTTCGTATAGCTCTTTTAATCGCTGGGTAAAAGTCTTTATATAAGAGTGGACGCTGCTCTGCTGGGTCAGGCACCGCTGCAGCTCTTTGCGCCGCTTTGTCAGCCCGCTCATTTCCCACCACCCCACAGGGGCCTGGAACCCAGCACAAATGAGCGTTCTTGTTTCTGGAGGACAATCGCACAAGCCAGCGCATGATTGCTGAAACAATAGGGTGGCAATTGTTGAAGACCTCCAGGGCATGAAGCGCACTGAGCGAATCACTAAAGATTGAGTAATTAGCATCTGGAAGAGTATCAGCCGCCAAGAAGGCATCAACAATGGCCGCGAGTTCAGCAGTGAAAACTGACGCTGATGGCGGGAGTTTCCTAGTGACGACGCACCCGGGAGCACCGCTGCACAGCCCACTGCATCGTCGTCTCTTGATCCGTCAGTGAAGATATGCAAGCTATCAGCGTGATGAGTCTGCGCGTGAGCTATAAAAATAGCTCGAAGATTTTGGGGTGCAACATCTGCCTTTCGGCCGGTAATATAGTGAGGGCAGAGCAAATCTTCTGGTAAACGCCAGATGGGAATAGCATCTCGTGGGAGAGGGTCCACCACGATGTGTGGTAGTCCAAGCTCAGCAGTGAGGAGCTCGATGCATTTTGAGAAGCTCGAGGAAGGAGCGAGATTGGGGTGGCACTGTTGGATTGTGGTACACGTAGGAGAGGTGGGCTGAGCAAGGACATGGCAATAAAATTGGAGGTTAATTTGTTCTCGTTGCAGGGCAAGACTAGGCTTACCAGTTTCACAAAGAAGTCTGACAATAGGGGAGGAGCGGAAAGCTCCAGCACAAGCGCGAAGGGCGGCATTATGAACTGATTCCAGAGTCTTGAGAATATTTGGTTTTACGGAGCCATAGATCACGCTCACATAGTCCAGTTTGGACCGGATGATAGCGCGGTAAAGGCGTAATGATGTTATTCTATCTGCACCCCAGGTGGAGTGCGATGCGATCCGAAGAATGACAAATCACTGTAATCAGTCTATCTTAAACTGCTGCACGTGGTATTTCCAGGTTAGCTTTTGGTCGAATATTAGTCCTAGAAAGCGAACTGTAGGTAGGAAAGGAATAATTTCTCCATAAAGTCTGAGGTTTGGTTCCGTGTGTGTGCGAGATTGGTGGGTATGAAGTGCACATGTTTTGCTTTTAGATATTTTAAAGCCTCGAGATTCTGTCCAGGCAAGAACCTGGGCAATTGCACTCTATAATTCACATTGGAGTTGGGAGACAACTGGCGCCGATGCGTATATCATAAAGTCGTCAACGTACAGTGACCCATTCACGGAGGGAGGGATCACCCCCGTGATCCCATTAATGGCAATCGCGAATAGAGTACACGAAAGGACGCTACCTTGGGGGACCCCCTCATCTTGGGTATGTATGTCCGAAAGGTGATTGCCGATTTTGGCCCGGAAGACTCTCCACCAGAGGAAGTTCCGGATGAAAAATGCTAGGTGACCCCGAAGTCCCATCCGGTGAATCTCTCGGAAGATGCCATAATGCCAGGTTGTATCATATGCCTTCTCAAGGTCAAAAAAAAACGCTAACGGTGTGCTGCTTGCAGTCCAAAGCCCCCTGGATATCAGTCACAACGCATTATAATGCGTCCTGCTCTGATAGCATCCTTCGAAATCCGAATTGTAATGGGGAGAGGAGTGATTTCGTTTTTAAGTGCCGAGTCAGTCGGGCATTCACAATTTTCTCCAAAACCTTCGCTACACACGAGGGGAGAGCTATAGGGCGGTAGCTGGTCAATTCATCGGTAGGCTTACCAGGTTTTGGGAAAGACAGAACCACTGCCTCCCTCCACCGATCGGGATTGGAGTGGGTAGACCAGATTGAGTTGTAAATAAGACACAAGTTGTAGAGTGCAGAGGGATGCAGGTGCCGGAGCATCTCATAGGAGATTTGATCTTCGCTGGGAGCAGATGGGTTGGAGGTGCGAATTGCACCAAGGATTTCGCGTACAGTGATGGGTTTATTGTAAGATATAAGGGAGTTTATGGAGAAGTCCAGATCATTTTGTTCTGCAGTACACTTAGTGATACGGAAAGTAGGGCTGTACCCAGAATCCGAGCTGACGAAGGAGTAATGTGTTGCAAAGAGTTCAGAGACTTCTTGCGGATCGGTTTAGGTCGTTCCCATCGCCTGAAAGCAGTATTTCACAGTCATTTTCCGTAAGCGGAACCAAAGTTTAGACATGGGTGTGTTCACATTAATGGACGATACGAAGGTTTGCCACGATTCTCTCCTGGATAGGAAGTATGTATTTCGTGCTTTTGCAATTTCTTGTTTAAACGTTATTTTATCTGCTACTGCTATGGTGCGTTGGTATCGATTGAATGCACGCTTCATTTGCAGTTTTGCTATTTCACACAGGTCACGTCACCAGGGTGTCCTAATTTTACGCGGTGTTCCCTTTGTTATAGGATGCTGCAATCTGCAGCGTGAAGGAGGATACTATTGAAGTTTTCCACCAACTCGTCACAGGATATATACTGAGGTGGGGAGGGTGTTGTTGTATAAGCGGTGAACGATTGCCAGTTGGCTTTACGCATTATATATAGGCGAGCGGTAGAAGTATTTTCAGGATGGAAAGTAGTGATGGTGATGGGGAAGTGGTCACTCCCGTAGGGCTCCTCCAACACTTGCCAGCAAGGTCTGGGGAGAGGTTTGGGGAGCAGAAGGATAAGTCAATAGCCGATGATGAGGCTGTCTAGGTATGAAAGTGCGTCGGCTCTCCAGTATTAAGGAGCGTAATATCAGAAGACAGAAGGAATGCTTCGACGTGCATGAAGGTCACCAACAAGAAGGTAAGGCGCAGAAAGTTGACCAACCAGGTTGGTAAGAAGTGCGCATGAAATTAGTTCATTTGGGGAAATATATAGGTTACAAATAGTAACGGGGCGTTTGAGGCCCAATCTGTGGGCCTGAGCTTGCAGAGTTGTTTGTAGAGGGATTGAAGTGCATGTGATTGCTTGGTTTACTATTGTAGCCAGACCAGTGCCTGGTCGAGCATCGGCTGTGGGCGAGGCGAAGTAGGCTTTATACCCACTGGGAAAAGACGGCTTGTACAGCCCCAGGAGAGTTTCCTGGAGATAAACTTGGATTATAGGTTTGGGTTAATTTCAATAGTTCAGCATAGTTAGCACGATATCCTCCAATGTTCCATTGAAGGACGAGGGTATCAAACATTGTGGTTTAGGTTAGAGAAATTCAAGGTCTAGGCTTGAGTTGATAAGGTCTAACTATATATCGCTTTTGTAGACTATGTCACTCACGGTTTGTCGGCCGCGCTCGACGAGTATAGCTGGAGCTTGACTCTTTTGGTTACGAGTCAATGAAGAATCACTTTCGCTTGGATCATCATTATCCAGGTCTGAGCCAGTGCGCTTTGCGCGGGTAAGCGGCAAGCGAGTTTTTCCAACCCGAGGCGATGATGAGGTAGGGTGGGTATCACTCAATACTGTGCTCGGCGCATTTCCCATAGGATCATAATCCGGAGTGGCTAAGCGAGGCAGAGGCGAAGGGGCATTCGGTGCCCTAATAAAGGCACCAGAATGAGATCTGAGTGGAGCAGCAATCTGGCTAGGCTGCGCGATTACTAAGGGTAATCTTGGTTGGGCTTGGAGTAAGGCAGGTTTAACCGTTGGTGACAGATCCCGGGTTTTTGTCTTCTGTGGCTGGTGAGAAGCGCGTTGAGGTGGTAGCGTTTCTTCATGTGGTGCTGCCTCCAATAAAGGCAGGTCGTCGTCCAGATTCAGGTCTGGAACTCCCATTGCACGTCGTTCAGCAAGTGATGGACGAGGCGAGGTGGGAATGAGGCAAGGTATCTCCAGCGGACTTTACAAGTTTTCGGACAGTGCAAATGACTGTTGTCGTGGGCTTCCTCGATTTCGAGGAGGATGAAGGTCATCGTGTTGTAGGTTAGCAGGAACCCTAGTTGCAGGTGTTCCCGCTGTCACTACAGCAAAGCTAGCAAGCGGGCGGATAAATTTAGTGGCTACTTGTCTCTTGGCTTCGGGGTAGGAAAGGTGTTCTCTAGCTTGAGCAGCGAGTATCTCCTTTTCGAGTCTGTAATAGAAGCATTCGCGTGATGATGCAGGACGGTCCTCTGAACAGTTGGCGCACTCAGCAGGTCGGTCACAATTGTGGTCATGTGCATCCTCACCACAGCGGAAGCATGTACTTTCTATGTTCCTCAATCGGCAGGCATCACTTCCATGACCAAACTTCTGGCAGTTGTAGCAGCGTCTGGGATTAGGGAGATATTCTCGAACCGAGCATTGTGTCCAGACAATGTGGACATCAGAAGGCAGAGAACAGAGCTTGAAAGTTAGGATGTAGACACCAGTGTACTCCTCTACTCCGCTCCGTCGTCGTTTCACTCTGTATATCTTGGTGACTTGCTGATCCCCGAGTTCAGTAAGAATATCGTCGTCGGAGTGGTTTGGTCTGTTTTTATAATATATAGTTCCTTGTATCGTGTTGAGAGTAGGGTGCTCATCAACTTTTATAGGTATATTATTTAGTCGTTTTAGGTTCTGGATGTTCCTACTTTGCTCCTCATCCTTCACCTCTACAAGGAGGGAGCCACTCTTAAGCTCATTGATGCGCTTTGAGGGTCTCCCAGTGCAGCGCGGAGTTGTAGATTAGCTTGAATTGTATTAGTATCAGACAGATTCTCTCCCGAGATTGCCTTGACGGTGAAGAACTTAGTGTCGTTTTTATTTTGAAAGAGATTTTAGAGTATTTTCTGATTTTCAAAGTACCGTTCATGGGGTCTTACACGATTGCGGCGGCTTCTCCCGGGCTTTCGTCCGGAAGCAGCATGTACCGCACCCGCGTTACGGTCGTGTGTCTTGTTTCCAAAGTCCACCCCACCAGAAGTGGGGAAGGCTGCTGTTGACTAATCATCTCTCCATCAGGCAGCCTGGGATGGAGGGGTCTACGTCCACTATTTGGGAGCGACCGCCGGGTGATGGAGGTGTTAAAGAGCGCCCGCCAGATGGTGACGCTGATACATCATTATCCTGCGGTTACCGTTGCTGTTGTTGCAGTAGCCGTTGTTCAAAAGAGTTGTCCAATGGAGAAGTCTGGGTCGTCAACATTTGCTGAGTTTCTGGCGAGGAATCCATGAGAAATCCAGGCGGCCCCCCTCACCATGCCCACGCCCACCACGAAGCGCTTAAAGCAAGTGTTTTCTGGCTCATTCAACGAGCACCACTTGTGAGCTATTTGAAGGTTCGTTTTCCCTGCAAACATTATACTCCGACGGTTAAGCAGGACCTTCCAACAGCTCTACCCCAGCAACGGGTTCGCTGAAGGTTGTCCCACCCCCCGGTCCACACTATATCATTTATAGTGTGGTCTGTCGTCAACTTTGCTACTTTGGCCACCTTGATAGTTGGTGAGTCTAGATTGGAAAAAAAATCAACTAAATAGAACATGTAACGAAAAAAAACAACAACAAGTATATAATTAACAAAATAAAATATATAACGCGAAAAAAAAGGAAAAGAAAAGAAAACTATGGTGGAAATTTGTCAAGAGAAGAAGAGAGATAAGTTAATGCAGTTTCAACAAAGCAAACTAAATAAAGGAGCAGCCAAGGTGAAAGCATAACCAGGAAGGGGTAGAGAAGGAGAGATAGTGAAGAGTGAAGAATGAAAGGGTCCGAAAGGAAAATAGGGTGTTCACCCCCCCGGTTGGATCGTGACCCCGTGCGACCCGTGAACCAGTATGTTCAAGGGGGGATAAGTACAAATGAACAATCTCTCTCGACTTGATAATGAAGTTCGAGAAGCAATTGCTCGCCGGCAGACATTAAAAAAGTTCACAAAACTAATTCGACACCAGAGTTAAAACAAGTGCACGAGCGGGCTGGTAGAAGAGTGAAGAGAGTGGTCAGAAGCGCAAGAGAAACAAGGAAAAACAAGTTGATGAAGCGGCCAAGCGCAACCCCATGCAACTGCAATCAATTAAATGAATTCCTAATAGTAGTTGTATCCAAAAAATATGCAATGAAGAGGGTAGCAGCAGTGTAGGAAACTAGACCGCTTGTATACTTCACGGACGACGGATCGCAACTGCGAGTCACGGGTGCAGAGTGTTAGCCCCGGTCAGTGCAGCTACCTGTCGTAGACTGGGTACGTAGCCGTCAGTTCCTTGGTTAGTAAATATTGTTAAAAATAAATTTCTTGAAATATTGCTTTAAAAAGTTGTATTTTGTATATTCTAGTGCCACACGTTTAGCTACAGCGCCCGTACCCACTAATGTGAACGCCACAGAATGTGTAATACACCCTTGTTTACTCTGTGTAGAGCTTACCTTTCAAAAACTGGACAAACGCGTACGATTCGCCAATCAACCACTCTGTGCCAATGCATAATCATCGGTAGATTGAGTTATACACCCAATATCGATAAGACTGATATCAGTTTGTGATCTAAATAACCAAAAACAAACTAACTATACAACAATGAATGAATGAATGAGTGAGGCGAGGCGGCTCGTACTTGTATTCTGGGTGTTTGCGGTAGTGGCGGATCAGGTTTAATTCTGTCTTAGTGGGTTCACAGTCGGTAGACTGGTAGATTCCGGTATCGTAAGAAGGAGGGGGCACGTATTCCTGGAATTGGGGAAGAGAAAGGTTGCGGATTAATCAAGGGTAAAGAAGAGCACGCGGTATTAGTCATTTGATCATTGGGAACAACATATTTAAGAAGAGCAATCCTAGGATTTAAGCAATGTTATGTTGTGAGTAAGCCGCACCAAATTACAGATGAAGATATATACAGATGCAAACAGATACAGACGCCAGGCCAGATCCTACAGAAGAGGGTTTCATACAGCAAGACTTACTGCAGACGCCAGAAATATAGTATTTTTTTGTTTTGTTTTTAATATTCCTGCGTGGAGATTGTATGTTTTCAAGTACATATACGCATATAGCAGGTTCGTCTAAGTCTAGAGGAAACAGCTATTAGCATAAACATACATAAACGTATAATCTCCAAGCAGGGATATTGAAAATAAAACGCTAAAGAACCTACTTTCAGCGCCAATAGTCACCTAACCTCCATACATCTCCACACATACCAAAGCAAATTCTTCGAGAGCCATGAGTCCGGCCAGGATACCGCACCCTACATTGTAGGTCAATAGTGAGGTCCGAGATCAGTGTCTGCAGCAGGGCACGACAGCTTGCATTGGTTTACTATTGTTGTGTAATTTTTTTTCTGGGTCCTCCCCAACTCTCATGTTCATCCCGTTTCTTGCACGGCTACCAAATCGGGAAATCGCATCAAAAGAGCGTTAAAACTCATCCATTCGCAATCATTTTGCGCTCAAGATAGTCCATTGCACGCCTTTTCGCTACTTTCACACTGAAGTTTCTCATTGAAGCCTGCGTCACGTGATACATAAATCCAAACTTCATTCTTCTTTAAGGTATATTCCGCTTTCCTACGTTTTATTACCCTTTTCACCCATCTCCCATCATCAATCCACATCATGTGTCCGAACCATCTCATTACGCGTAAATCTACTCCATCCTTCAACTTTTTCAACATCCCTGTTCTAACACGAATGCCATTATTGATCCTATCCCCCCCCTCGTCATTTCGGCCGTCCCTCCCAAACATATCATCTGGAAAACATTCAGCCTTCTTCTCTTTTCTGCTCTGGCCTGGTCCTAACGTCTCAACCACACAGAGGACATAAGGGATAACTGCATCCCATACAACACTCTTCCCTTCCATGCGCAATGTCCTGCAGCTCATTACACTCTTCAGTGCATTGAACACTTCACACATTTCCTGCATTCTCCATTTCACTTCTGTTTCATTCTGTCTAGTATTCTTCTCTTGAGAGAGTAGGTATTTAATAAAATGAACTTGATCCAATAACTCTTCATTCAAGAGGATACCGATTTCTCTCGCATAGTCAATCCTGAAACATTTCATTACTTTACTTTTATCCACATGAACTCGCATCTTCCACCTCTGACACACTCTACTTAACTCCGACACCAGCCTGCAGAACTTCTCCTCCGGATCAGCACCACTCATACCATCCGCTGACGCGGTCACTGCTCGGACCACAACATACAAATAAGTAAACAAATCTATAAATAAAGAATACAAATCTTCATTCATTAACAAACGGTATGGTATTCTTTCTTGTAGCACAATAAAATAGTACGTATATATGTACAATAGATCAAGAATATGTATGATGATAAGCTAAGACAATCATGTCAGATTAAGTAACAATATAGAGATCATGACACCGTGTAACCGAATAGATGGGACCGTGTGTGAACGATTGGGTACATTACACTTCAATAGCTGAACATAAGTACACAACACTTTCCGGAACATGTCACGATCAAAAAATAGCGAAGTAAGTTTAAAGTACACAATGAACATGAACTCCTGTTGACAAAGTATTACGATCGTGCAATTGAATATTTTCATGGAACAAACGTGGCTTGTCTCAAATATGATAGTCTGCCTAACACATTGAGTAGCAAAATTTGTTGGGTTTTGTGTGGGTCTCTGGGCGTTAGAGAGCCGTAGATGAACGGTATGGTATTATTGTACGACCTTAAATCTATACGTAAGTATTAAGATATCTAAAATACGGATGCTGATGAGCTAAGGTCGCCAAATCAGATTAAGTAACCTTATAGCATTCACCACATCGTGTAACGGTAAATAGGATCGGCCGCCGTGGCCGAGTGGTTAGCGTGTCCGACTGCAGTGTCAGCCTCTGGTGCTGCATGTCGCGAGTTCGAGCCTCGGCATGGACACGGCGGTCTTGTGGCGGGGAGATTGGGCGCCTCCCCCCTCTGTGTCAGCCTAACTTAGCCACCCTCCTAACTAGGGGGAAACGGCTGTATGTCTATGTCTATACTATACATAAATGGTAGAGTGCACCTTGAAAACCTAGCAGAACATAAGTACCAACCATTCCGGAACAAGTCACGAACAAAGAAAATATCAAAGCATATTTGACGTAGACAATGAATATGCACCATGTACTAATGACATCACGTTACGATCCAATATTAATAGTTTTCCTAACGTAGTTGATTGATTATCCTTCTATGTACATTAAGTAGTAGTAGTAGTTGGATTTTGTTTTGTTTTCCACCGGAGTCCCAAAGCGAAGTTAATGCAGACTCCCCCGTATGACAATTGAATAGCGACAGAGTAGGTTTACCGTAGTTACAGAGTAGGTTTACCGTAGTTACAGAGTAGGTTTACCGTAGTTACAGAGTAGGTTTACCGTAGTTACAGAGTAGGTTTACCGTAGTTACAGAGTAGGTTTACCGTAGTTACAGAGTAGGTTTACCGTAGTTACAGAGTAGGTTTACCGTAGTTA